>JAGMWG010000022.1:600000-787211 GCA_020744225.1 Paraphoma chrysanthemicola
ACATGTCCACGGACATCATACAATGAGCTGAAGTTTAGTATGTCGGCGTGGGAATATGCTGCGCCGATGACCTTCTTGTTCTGTGTCGCGCCTGGGGAATTGGACGCGGTCTTCCAGAATGGTGATGCAGACCTGAAGACACGTGATCAGAAGGTGCACACAGCGTGTCAAGCGAAGATGTTCTGGACATACGAAGAACGATCTGTGAGGTGGCAAGCAAGTTGTTAGCTACCCCGGCGGCCATGACGCTTGCTGCGGCTTGGAAGGACACGAACCGACCTGGACCATTTCCTGGCGCGTTTGTTAGCAAATGCAAGCAGCATAACAGTACAGTATATTACACACCTGCTGCGGCTGCTGCTTCTTCATGGTGAAGGTGTCGAGCAACCCCGCTGTCGCGCACCACTCTCGAGGTCAACGCTACCCTGCAAGCTCTCGCCAAAGCACGTCCCCGTGTCCGCCCGCAGCGCACCTGTCCCGCCAAGACCCCAGGCACGGGCGCTCCTTCCGTTCGTCTCCTCACCGTTGCGTCAAGCTCTTCACGCGCTGCGGATCCTCACCTGCATCACTCGCGACATCAACCAGTTTTCTCTTTTTCTGTCTTGCTCTCTTTCTCTTTCTCTCATCTACATAGGGCACGCGTAGATACGTCTGCATAACACTTTTCCTCATTAGGCTCACAGGCACTCTCAGCTTCTCACCACCAACACATCCTCACCATGGCCGACGACAACATCGACGATGACATCTTCGACGATCTGTAAGTTCTGCTCATACATGCGCTTCTGCGCCTCTAATAGCCATGGATGGACTGACGCCTCGCCAGCTACGATGAAGAGCCTCCGTCCAAGACCGCGCCCGCGGCCGCCGCACCACAAGCCGCCCCAGAACCCGCAAAGCCAGAAGTGGCAAGCGAGCCTGTCCAGGAAAGCGCTCACAATGCCGCTGATGGCGGTGCTCAATCCTGGCAGGCGCCCCAGGCTGGGGGTGAGGACGCGCACATGGATCAGTCTGGCTACAATGGTGGAGGAGGTGACCAGTCTTATGACAATGCGCCGATGGAAGATGACAACTATGGCCCCATCAATGTCAAGGAGGACGGGTAAGTACTTTTGTTCATCCAAACCCTTCGTGACAGACGCAATACAAGGTATAGTACATTGCGGCTTTTTGGTGTGGACGGTACAGCCCGCACAACAACTGGTGGTGACCAGCACCTCATACTGGACAATGCATTGAGGCCTGAGATTGTCATGCCGATGGAGCGACTTGGTAGAACCTTGACTGAGCCCGATGAATGGTCCACAAGGCGTGTCGCATCATGATATGAGAAGCTGGGCTCTTTGTTGCGACTATTTGGTCAAGAGCGCACGTAACGGCAGACGAGACGGGCCAGGCAGTATGGCGGAGTAGCTCTTGGGAGCCTCTTGATCACAATCACCGCCGAGCTTACAGGGCTCGCAAGGAGAGCAGTCTTTGGCACTCAACTGCGCATTATGATGGTTGGAAGAAGACGGGAACTGTTAGTCCGCGACTCTACTATATCAATCGCCATCATTACGCCTGGCGCGAGACCTCTCGTGGCTCGCGGGATCACTTAGCAAACGCCTTTTGTCGATATATACCTAGGTACTTGATAGTGCGTACCAACAACGCAAGCTGAGGGTAGCCATCGAGTCGTCAGGCGATCTGCTTTCCCAGACGTCTACACTCGTGTCCATAGCAGAACACAGACGTTTCATCCGAACATACTGTGCCTTTGCGGCTACATCTGCCTGAGCCTCGAATGGCCGACTTGAACATTGGAACTCTCGAGTCGACTTGATTGGGCAGGCGCCACGAGGTCAGAAAACTCGCAGCGCGTATGCGGCGCAGACGAAGTCTTCGCTTAGCGTTGACCATGCATCTGCGACGTCCCGCACCTGGTCTACAAAGCGGTCCCCTCACCAGCACGAAGAAACCGACACACACACACACACACACACACACTTCGCTCGGTCAGCAGCAAGTGCACTATCATGGGCGGTGCTTAGAACTCAAGGTTGCGCCCTCAGAAGTTTATGATCATGCATCACGGCTACCAACAACGACCACTCCAAACCCACGACAACGTGGATGACGGAGCGCTGCGACGAAAAATGAGAGAATACAGGAATTCTCCATTCTGGTTGTAATGCAGTACACGCCTTGCACAGTTTCGAAAACGAGTCACTTCGAAACTCAGCGACAGCTTGGCCGAAATAGCTTGCATAACAGAAGACGAGAGACAGCTACCATATTGGGGCCTTTGCTTCATTTTCGCGCTGTATACTTCAATCTTGAGTCGTCTACGTCCGCAGAAAGGACACTGCCAGAACAAGTTTCTTGAACAACTAACATTGCGTCTGTCACGCAGCCATTGCATTGTTAACCAGGTTTTCTATACAAGGCTATTTGCTGATTTCGATTGTAGCAAGATGTTCATTGGCGGCCTGAATTGGGAGACAACCGAAGGTCAGAAATTCCACAGCTTCCCAGCCTGAGCATGGCGAGATTCGAGAACATGCTAATCGTTATCTAGACTCTCTCAAGGACTACTTCTCACAATTCGGCGAAGTCAGCGAATGCACAGTCATGCGAGATTCTGCCACAGGCCGTTCGCGAGGCTTCGGCTTCTTGACCTTCAAGGATCCGAAATGCGTCAACGTCGTCATGGTGAAGGAGCACTACCTCGACGGCAAGATCGTAAGTCTTCCATAACTCCAATGTAGCGGCATGCTCACCCAAGCCAGATTGACCCCAAGCGTGCCATTCCTCGAGAGGAGCAGGAGCGTACCAGCAAGATCTTCGTTGGCGGCGTCAGCCAAGAAGCGACTGAAGAAGACTTTACCAAGTTCTTCAAGCAGTTTGGCCGAGTTGTCGACGCTACCCTCATGATGGACAAGGAGACTGGCCGGCCTCGCGGCTTCGGCTTCGTCACCTTTGACGGTGATGCTGCCGTTGACGCAACCCTCCGCCAGCCTCTCCAGATTCTCGGCAAACCCATCGAAGTCAAGCGGGCTCAACCTCGAGGCAACATGCGCGACGACGATGGCGGCGATAAGAAGTTTGGCCGCAACAAATTCAACAACCGTGACAACGGTAACAATGGCAATAACGGCTACGATAACCAGCAAAACCAGCAACCCCAAGGCGGCAACGCTGGTATGACCCCCGCCATGATGGCCCAGTACTGGCAACGCATGCAACAATACTTCCAACAAATGCAACAAAATCTCGCTCAGCAACAAGCCGGCGGCGGCATGCCCAACCCCATGGGTCCCATGGGCGGAATGAATCCAATGCAAATGCAGCAAATGCAAGCGCAAATGATGGGCGGCGGTATGAACCGCAACACCGGTTCCCCGAACCCACAAAGCATGATGGGCGGCGGCCCAGGTGGCATGAACCCAATGGCCATGCAGCAGATGATGATGCAAGGAGGAAACACAGGTATGATGGGTCCTAACGGCCCCGCGGGTCCACGGCCAGCTTACACCCCACAAGACCAACTTGCCTTTGAGCAGCAGAAATACGAACAACAGCAACAGCGCCGCATGCAGCAACAAGGCGGATACGGAGGCGGCAACGGCCCGCAGGCTTGGGACGGCATGTACGAGGATATGCCGCAGCCTGGCGGTATACCGTCGGGCCCTGGTGGCGGTAGGGGCGGTGGCGGTATGGGAGGCGGATTCAAGAATCAACGCGGTAGACAGGGAAGTTCACAGCCTCCTACGGGCCCGGCGAACGCGCCTATCAACGCGCCCACGGGACCAAAGAATGCAGGCAAGCCAGGCGCGAATTATCGCGGGGGCGGAAGACATACAGGCGGGTTTAGGCACTCACCATACGGTGGACGTGGTGGTTGAGAAAAGGACTAGTGTTCCATTCAGGTTCGACGACTTGGGTGCGATGAAAGGGCGTCCATTTGGGCGGGACTCTGGTTTTGCGAAATCGTAATGGGTGGTCTTTTCTTGAAGCTAGATGATCTTCAGGGAGTGGGTTTTCATGCACTGCTTTCTTCGAGGTTTCTCGTGCTCGATCTTAAGTGTATAACTACTCTGAAATAGGGACTTTTTTTCAATACCAAAATTGTATTTGATATTTCTTGATATCCATGACTTAATATGTGCTCGGTAAATTTTCTCGACTAGGGCTTTGCGAATGAAGCGGCAACATTAACATGAAAGTTACCTTTCACACAACTTAGGAATAGATTCAACACTCAAGGATGGCTTTTTATTCGATTCCACCAAGATGATTCGAAATCTACTTTTTGTCTCCCAGCACACCCACCATTTCTCAACTCCATTCCTCCCCTCATCCACAACAGCACACCTCACCCACCACTCTCCCATTCCACCCAACCCATCCCTCAAGCCCATCTACTCCCCCTTCTTCGCACGATGCAGCCTCAAAACCTCCCTCTCCTCCTCATCCCTCGCATAACTCTCCTCATCGCCCACACTCAACCGCTCATGTTTCCAACTCCGCCCACCAGCACCATACTCGGCACTAACATGTGCATCACCGACAATCACCCATTTATAAATCGTCAAGCCCTCCAGGCCCACCGGGCCGCGCGAATGGATCTTATTCGTGCTGATCCCGACTTCTGTGCCGAAGCCGTAGCGCTGGCCGTCGGCCATGCGCGTCGATGTGTTCCAGTACACGCTGCTGGAGTCGATTGCGCTGAGGAAGGTTTGCGCAGCAGCAGAATCGAGGGTGAGGATTGCGTCGGTGTGGTGCGAGGAGTGTGTGTTGATGTGGGAGATTGCGGCGGAGATGGAGGGGATGGTTTTGATTGCTAGGATGTAGTCTAGGAATTCTGTGTCGAAGTCTTCGGGGCCGGCTGCTTGTAACAACGCTGCGGAATGGGGATCGAGAGTGGATTTGAGTGCGGCGAGAGAGTCCGGGTCGCAGCGTAGAGAGACACCTTTTTTGAGAAGGGCTTCAGCGACGATGGGGAGAGTGGTGTTCAGTGCGGCGGTGTCGACGAGGAGCTGCTCGGTCGCATTGCAGCCGGCTGGGTACGAGCATTTTGCGTCGATGATGATCTTGGTGGCTTTGTCGGCGGGGTAGTCGGCGCAGAGGTATGTTGAGCAGATGCCGTCTGCGTGGCCTAGAACAGGGATGGTGGTGGTGTCTTTGACGAAGCGAACGAGTTTGTTGCCACCGCGAGGAATACACAGGTCGATGTAGGTGTCAAGCTTCAGGAGATCGGCGATGACATCGTGAGTCTGTACGAGCTGGAGGCAGTCTGAGGGGACAGCAGTATTGGACAAGGCGCGCGAGATGATGGATGCAATGGCGGCGAAGCTGGCGCTGGACTCGCGGCCGCCTTTGAGAATGGCTGCGTTCCCTGATTTGATGGCGAGAGCAGAGATGTTGGCGATGACTTCAGGGCGCGCTTCAAAGATGATGAGAAGAACGCCGATGGGACATGTTATCCGCGACAAAGTCAAGTTGTCGTCTAGCAATGTCTTTGCGGTGGTCTTATTGATCGGATCCTCCAGTTCCCGCACATCGAGTATGCCTTGCAGCATATCCTCATATTTGCCTGGCTTGCCCAAATCTAACCTCTTGACCAGACTGGCGCTCAGCGTTCCGCCGGCTGCGGCCTTGTTCGCGGCCTCCAAGTCCTTGACATTGGCAGCGAGAACCTCCTCTTTTCCTGCTGCTAGCGCATCGTGGATGGCGGTCAGAGCAGCATTGCGGTCCTCGGTCGACAGCACGGCGAGATTCCTTGAGCCGAGGCGGGCCGCTTGCGCGACTTCCAGCGGGGTCGCATTGGTAAGAGACATGGTGTAGTGATGTTACTTCACGGCGTGGTGCAGTGGAGAGACCCCGTAACGTGAGTATTGTGCTCGTGACGCGTGACTCAATTGGTCCGATATAGGAAAAACCTCTCTGGACGGGTTATGCAAGGGTCTGCAGCCGGCACACTGTTGGAGATCTAGCGGCTGCTATTGATAGGTTCGGCCAGGCAGCTCGCTAAGTCGTGTTAGCCTCAAAGAAAGGCGAGGGCGCCGCGCTCCAGGCGCACTCCAGCACGAATAACTACAGGCCTCAATATGTCTACTTATCAATACTGTATGTAAACTATAAGTCACACTTATTATTTTTCTCTTTAATTTTACTACCACCTAATAAATGCATAACAAAAAATAGTACTATCAGACTTTAGCTCTATATGATATACCTACTATACATTATACTTCCTATTTTACTAGTAGTATAGAGTAAATAGTGGTTACGTATATAAAGTTATTACTTACAACGAGTTATTTGAACACTTTACCAAAACTACACGCTAGATTTATCACGTGTCGAGAACTCCATCGACCGCTCTTGATACCACAGCACAAAGCAGTATGAAACGCGCTGCGAGTGTTTAACAGCGTCCATCATGCGCATGGATTGCGGATTTCATATGGAGACCTTGCAGCATATTGCGTTTCGATATCCTTGATGCACAAGTACCATATTCGAGCCATTGACGTTCTCTCGCTGCTCGGCACGTTAGCACACTGGATTAGCGCATTCCTCAAGTTGAAGACCTTCTCCAGGTGTAAACATAGCGAGGGTTTGTGGGTGGTGCCTTGAAAACAAATGCCATTGAAGACGCTCGCTCAAGGCTGACCGACTCCTGTCAGTTTGACAGCGAATGTGGAGGATGTCGTGGTGCACGTGTCAAAGCCATCGGAGACGCTCCGCGTCGCTAGTTACACGTTGGCGCAACCCTTCAGCGGAGGGCTGCGGAAGCTCGAGCGGCTTCACGTCGAACGGTGTTGATGGGCGTCCGACTAGACAGCATAAAGAGAAGGTGGATTGGTCGTCTCTTTGGCTAGAGCCAACGGCGCGATGCAGCAACAAGTATCAGATACACGACGCTCCTTCCAGCGAAGCTTTTTGACGCACCACTCGGCAAAGCTTGGTTGACTATGCGCGCTCGCGCCCACATACGTCACAAAGAACGGCGCCTGCGAGATCTGGATCGCGTCCCCTAATATGCTATGATGGACTCATATTGCTCTGGGGCGCTGCGCTATTGATCACCTTGTTCTTCTCTCATGCTTCGTCGGCTCTACTCATCGGGTGCTGTGAGCCTCTCCGCCATCTCGGCGGCTGGGGCTACAAATCTCAATGAAGCCACTGAGCCGGCATTCGGCATTAGCCCTCTTACCCTCGAACGGACCAAAACTGCACCGCCAGAGACCAAACCAGGGCTATGGAGAGAAATCAAGAAATACCCCAAGGTGGTGATCTTTTGCTTGGGTTTGATGTTTTCTTCGTTGGTGGGCGGCTACGATACCGCGATATCTGGGAACATCATCGCACTGCCTACTTTTCAGTAAGTAGATGTCCAATGTCGCTTCGGCACGTTTCTGGACGTCTGAAAATGTGCGTGAAACTAACGGATGTTCAATAGACACGACTTTGGAGAGTTTTACGATAATTCTTGGATAATTCCCTCCGTATGGCTATCACTCTGGAACGTCTCGAGTGGCCTAGGTTTAATGGGCGGCTCTCTCCTCGCAGGTTGGCTGGAGGATCATTATGGCAGACGCATGTCGCTTCTGACCGGAACTATCAATTCTGCAATAGCGCTTGTGCTCAATTACGTCCCCAACCTTATCAGCGACAAGACTTCTCGGCGTGGCACTTATCTCTCGGGAAGAGTACTCCAAGGAGGCGCCCT
This sequence comes from Paraphoma chrysanthemicola, assembly GCA_020744225.1. Classification (NCBI taxonomy): domain Eukaryota; kingdom Fungi; phylum Ascomycota; class Dothideomycetes; order Pleosporales; family Phaeosphaeriaceae; genus Paraphoma; species Paraphoma chrysanthemicola. The sequence goes on from JAGMWG010000022.1 coordinate 607,721, forward strand.
CGGCATCATGGGCTCGACCTCGCAGACCTTCATGTCGGAAATCGCCCCATCAACCCTCCAGGGACCGGCCATGGCGTTACTGCCGTTTGGGGAATTGCTAGGAGAGTTACTGGGCGGAGCCGTGATGCTATCAGGCGTCGATGGAGATTCCCCGCGCGCCTATCTCAACCCTATCGCGTCGCAGTGGGCATTTTTGATAGTCCCAATCATCGTTGTCATCATGATCCCTGAAAGTCCTGCATGGCTGGTCAGGGTCAAACGCACTGCTTCGCTGACACATGCCGCCTTGGTCAAACTACACACCAAGAAGGTTGACGTGCCAGAGCTTCAAAGGGAACTGGAGTCTCTCGTTGGAAGATTTGAGGAGATGGATAAAGCAGTGACATACGCCGAATGCTTCAGGGGCATCAATCGCCGACGAACTTGGATCGTCGTCTTCACAAGCGCTTACCCAATCATATTCGGACTGCCTTTGCTCGCCCAATCAAGCTATTTTGCTCAAAACTACGGCATGGATCCAGATCTTAGTTTGATTTTGCTGATTGTTGGGATTGTGGTCGGTCTCTTCGCCAATGCAGCAGGCATCTTCATCTTATCGAAGATAGGACGACGAAAACTCATCCTCACATCTATAAGCCTCTCCACTTTCCTATGGGCAGGGATGGGAGTCGCAGGATGTTGGTCTGGTACAGTGGCCATCTGGTAAGACATTTATTCTGCATATCTCTTGCAGGGGTGGGAGCTAACATTCAGTTCAGGTACTCCGCGACGTCCATGATCCTCGTCGTCCTCGTGAATGGTCTCGGCGCCTGGCCTGCTTCCTATGCTGTCAGCAGCGAGACTTCTGCATTGCGACTGCGCGCACGCTCCCAAGGCATTGGATGGTTCTCGTACAGTCTGGCGAGCGCCGTCGTGAGCTTCGTGCTCCCGTACATCTACAATCCCGACGCCGGCAATCTCCGTGCCAAAACTGGCTTTGTACTTGCAGGGAGCTGTGCCCTAGGGTTCGTGGGGACATGGTTCATTGTTCCTGAGATGTTCAACCGTTCCGCCGCGGAAATCGATTCCATGTTCATGTTGAGGTTGCCGACTCGGGCATTCAAGACTTGGACGCCCGAAGGGAATCTGAGCGAAGGCGTTCGCAAAGACAGGATTATCGAAGAGGAGGCCAAGGACTCTAATACGCCAGTTAAGATGCGATGACACGTGGCGAAACTGACTGTGGACATGTACGTAAAATGGCGGCGTACGTAGACATCGTCGTCCTACGAATACATGATCAAGATGCGATCAACATGAACATATCCGCTGCACAGCTGTCGTGAATCGCGTCATGATGCTGAATCCCTTCGAGGTCAAGCCGCATCGACCGTTAGGTAGACGTATGATGAAGCGAGCCCTGGGAATCTCCCATCGTCATGTATAACGTGCGTTTCCATCCTAAGGACAGGAACTTCCGAGCGGAATCTCCCTGTTGGCCTCAGCTATGGATATTTTTCACACAAGATGGGTTCTCGAGGAGTCGAGATCAGTGGAAGTTAGCAGCATATTGTGCAGGGCTTGTGGGTCATTCCAAAATTATGGGTATGCTGTTCTCCACACTAGCGGACGGGTGCACTTCGCTTGCCGGTTTTCGTCTTGCTCCGTTACCGGCAAGAAGGTGAATTATGCTGAGCTTGCGACAACAGTCAATGATGTTAAGGAACGATCAAAAGCGAAGGAGAAATGTCGAGTCTGCCATGAAGACGGTCGTTGCAATGATGGTCTCGAATGGCTTGTCGCGACTCTGAACTAGCCCCGCGCTAGTAGTTATCTGCATCAGAAAACAATTTTAAGTTCTCATTTTAACAAATCTTTATGTGAAAATATAATGCACTCGCCTAATACAAATACTATCCACTATACATATACTACCATTCAAGAAAAATGCATAGTTAATAATTCTATGTATTGAATCATAAATATAACCACTAATTACTAGGTCATTTTAAGTTTTCCATATTAAGCTTGTAGGTATAAAGATAAGATAAAGGGAGACTATGTAGCGCGAGGTGTGCGCACAATGCTTACCTGGTGGTGTGGGACTTGCAGCATCCCGGTGGTACAGGCACATTGATGGTGGGATGATTCATTGGTGTTGCGGGGTCTGGAGCGGCTGTGGCGCTATGGGCTAGTGCGGCCCTGCAGAAATGTCAAGGCCCCACGGCTCTGTCATCGAGGCCGTTGTCCAGGCCACGCAATCCATTGCAATCAAGAACTATTGAAATTAAGGACAAGCCGCGGCAGCGTCATCGGCCAGCATTGCCTGAGTGCGGACTCGACGTGGGCTGCTGCGTGAGGGCACGGCTCGCTCGGCAACCGCGATGGTGTGGCTGGGGCTCAGCTCACCAACCTCCCCAGCGTCGCCTTGCCAACCTCGTCTTTCCCACCCACTCCCGTATGCGCAACTGACACGCCACGCCTGTCTAGCCCTGGTATTCAGCTAACACGTATGTAATGATTAGCGAAGATGGCTGGAAGCAGCTTTATAATATTCTCACATGCCAGCCTGCTGTGCCTGCATCACACAACCCACTCGATACCTCTCAAGTGCTGAGCAGGTACCCAACCACTACTCTCACACACGATACTCACACACATTCTTGTTTGCTAGTACTCGCTTCTCTGCGACATCACTACTTCAAGTATCTATCCGACATCTTCGTACCACCTCCACACATTCACCATGCGCTCCACCATACGGGCACTCGCCGCCCTGGCATCTGTCATTACGCCCGCAATCGCGCAGACATGGTCCAACTGCAACCCCTTGTCACGAAGTGACTGCCCGCCTGACTCCGCCCTTGGACGTACGGTCAACATCGACCTGAGCTCCGCATCCGATAGCTTCACTGCCCAGGGCAACCCCACCTATGGCAAGGATGGTGTATCCTTCACAGTAGCCAAGTCTGGCGACTCGCCTCAGCTCACCTCGAAGTGGTACATCATGTTCGGAAAGGTCGAGATCTACATCAAGGCTGCGCCCGGCGCGGGCATTGTCAGCAGTTTCGTACTTCAATCCGACACCCTGGACGAAATCGACTGGGAATGGCTCGGCGCAGACCCCGATGAAGTGCAAAGTAACTACTTCGGAAAGGTTCGTGAATTCGTTTGATTAAGCATTTGAAATGTAAAACTGACAATTTCCAGGGTCAAACAACTACCTACAACCGTGGTGCTTTCCACGCCGACCCTAGTAGCCAGTCCGGCTACAAGAAGTACACCATCGACTGGACACCAAACCAAATTGTCTGGCAGATCGATGGTGTGACTGTCCGAACACTCGAGCCAGCAAACGCCCAGAACCAGTACCCTCAGACTCCCATGCAGGTCAAGTTTGGTGCCTGGAGCGGCGGTGACCCAGCGAACAGCCCCGGAACCATTCAGTGGTCTCGTGGGCCTACCGACTACTCCAAGGGACCTTTCTCCATGAAGGTCAGGTCAATCATGGTCCAGGACTACTCCACCGGCACACAGTACGTCTATGGCGACCAAAGCGGTACTTGGCGGTCCATCAAGTCTGTTGGTGGCACCATCTACTCCGGAGGAAACAAGCCAATCGCCAACGCGCCGGCTGTGACTGCGACAGCCTCTGGCCAGCCCATTCCCTTCACGCCCAGCCAGACCGACACCTACTCCCGCCCCAGCGTCTACCCCTGGATTCCAGGAACGACCTCAGCAGCCCCTCAGTCGACTTTCTCCAACTATCCCGGGCTGCCAGCCGGGTGGACAGTCTCGGATACCGGAAAGGTTGTGCCCCCCAGCTCAGCTCCTGTCAGTAAGCCTTTTTTCCCTTTGCTCCGCGTGCTTTCCCTCTTTTCCGACCATAGCTAACATTCCTCGCAGCAATCCCCAGCCGCTTCCTATACGTCCTCGCCTGCAGCTTTGCCTTCGGCTTCGCGTGGCGATTCTAATCCCGCGGTCATCACTACCTACGACGACAAGGGCTTTACGACGCTCATCACACCCACCCCAACTCGTATCCAGAACAATGCCGCGCAGACACCGGTCGCGCCGCTTGCCGCAAACTCGGGGGCTTCACGCCTATTCGATGGGGTTCAATTACAACTGTTGTCGATCGTTCTCGGTCTCCTTTGGCAACAGGCATACTAGGAGTACGTCCTTTGGGTGTTCAGCTTCATGATGCACCACCCCGAATTCGCATTCGTCACAGTTTTCACAACCATGTTACTGTACAGCGGACAAATCGGGATCAAAATCGTACTCAAGTGCTGGTGGACGCAGTACCCAAACTACAAGGTTGCGCTTGCGTGGAAGAGCGTGAAAGCGAAGATGAAAGCGTAATGAGCTGGGATAGAACTGGAATGGGTATCGGATATGCATATTTTGGTGTTTTTAAGCGACTTGTTCTTTGTATAGCATGGCTTCGGCCCCTGGGTATCGGCATTGCATGGGATCAAGATATGGGATGATGGAATGAGCGATATGCTCGATTAGTAGATTAATGCTGACGGCAACGTCGAATGTGAATGAATTGATACATACCCTCAAATGTCTACTCTATGCTTTCGTGATTCTCTTGGGTCTGTGTGTATTCATCTCTTAGCAAGTGCGAGAATGTGGGTGCTTACCTACCCAAGATGTTATTCAGATCTGACGGACGTGAAAAACTGATTGTGATCTGTAGTTGAAGTCCACCAGGCTTCTGAGTGTTGTGCTGTTTGAGTCCCCGCGTGATGGTCTTCAGGCATTCCGAGTTTGGAATAGGATGGGCGATAGATAAGTGAAGTTCAGCAGGAGACCTTTTGATGTAGTGTTTGAGCGTATTGTGCGCGTTGACTACGAACAGCCTTTGGACAGTGAATGCAGGGTGCCCGCGCTGGAACGCGGGTGTTTGTGAATGATTGACGTGCCATCTGCTAAGCATATCACATCTGCACTACACAAATGCATATACACCACAAATGAACAATTTCCAAGACATAGGTTCCGTGCAAGAATAGAGCGATAGGGTTGAATGATGAATGTACATAACTTCATTAGTACGGACTTTTAGAGGCCGTTGTAAATAGCACTGAACTACTCGGCGGAGCATGAGGGCCGACACAAGTAGTGAAAAGAAAAGTTCGTGGATGTCCTTGATCCGAACGTAGGGGACTGACACGATTCTCATCATCACTGCACGACTTAAAGTCGTATACTCCTTCTTCCCGAAATCTACGTTCATGCCTTCACATGTCTCCATCCAGTCCACCATTCAAATCTCTGCGCCTCAGCCATAGAACATCCTTACTCCCCTTCCCTCACGCTATTGTATACACGGGTCATTGCAATGCCCTAATCAGCGATGAGAAGTTGATTCACCTAGCTGCCCCGCATCAGCAATCTAGCATCAAAAGGGTGATCATCTTGACTTACAATTGTGATGCGCAGGGAACTGATACAGGGAGTAGAAGGACGTGATACCCGGCTAGTCTTACACTGTCGTACCCGTAGATGTGCAGTATTTATCAGTTTGTCGCTTTACGTCGCACGCATTACTGATGTGAACGAGTTTGCATGATCGAGCATTGACTTGTGCTATTGTTACACGATTCTTAGTATCAACCGTATTTTCGATCTGATGTGGGCCTCACGTGAAGATTTCGACTTGACTCCACCGTCCATGTATCAGGAGAGATTGTCTTGTGGAAAGATGTATATATCTATCTATCTTTTATAAACTACGCCAACATCTATCAAGATTGCCAGCAAGATGCTTCTATCCTGTCTGTCATATCCCATACGCCCCAGGTGCGCAATCCAGCTCCAATCCTCCAATGCCCCAAATCCGTCATGTAGGTGTGTGGTATGTGGTGTGGTCATGTTCATTATTCCTCGTTAACAACGCCTGCTATGCATCTAGTCGACGCCCTTGTTCTTCGAGCCGAGAGACGGCTGGGTGAAGATTTGCGCACCGTCCTGGAGACGGCGCTCCTCGTTCTTGCGCCCGTTGACAAAGTCGGGGTAGTTGAGGGTCAGCTCGACGGCGCCGTTGACAACGTGGTCGACGGCCTCGACACCCAACATGAAGGAGTGGTCCTGGTTGCCGACCTCGTATCGCCATGAGCCGAAACGGCCACGGGACAGAATGTCCTTTGCCTGGAGTGCGGGGAGCAGCTTTGTGAGCACACCCTCGCGCTCGAGCGATGGAGTGGGGTATCCGTGGTCGAAGCGGCGGTGGTAGGTGGAGACGATCTCGTCGCCCGGCTTGATCATTTCGGTGTTGACCAGGCCCTGGATGCAGTCCTTGAGCATGTTCTTCTGGTCGACAGGCTTCATGCTCGACTCCGAGACCTCCAACATGATCGACCAGTATGGGCCAGACTTGGGCTCCGAGGAGCTGGGCTTCGATCCGTCGGCCAACTGCTGAGTTGCCAGCTTCACATCTGACTGCGGCTGGTTGTATGGGGAGTAGTTGGAGAAGATGGTGGCGCGGTAGAATGGGCAGTCGTCCTCGGGGAAGTACAGCCAGCACTTGTCGCCAATGCGCTCTGGTCGCTCGCCGCGAAGACCGACACCAATGACGTGTGTGCTCGAGTAGAAAAGACCCTTGCTGAGGTCAATGAGCTCCTTGTCGCCCATGGTCTCAACCAGGGCGTCCACAGCCATTGTGTTCACCAGCTTCTTGTAGTTGACGACAGTGCCGTCCTTCAGGGTCACCTTGTGGCCGTCTGCGTCAACCTTGGTGACTGCGCCCTTGTCGCCATATCGCTTCTTCTCATTGGGGAGTGTGTTGTCGACAGCGATCCAAATGCCACCGGTGCCGTCTCGTGCGGGGAAGCGGAATGTAGCGTTGGGACCCCAGTTGCCTGCGGTTTTGTTGTGGATGATGTTGTTGATGACACCCTTGACGTTGGGTGCAGCGACACGCTCACCGAGCCATTGGCACTGCATCTTGGTGGTAGGCACTGCCCACACCTTGAAGTTGTATGGTCGCATGAAGAGATCGGCAATGCCGACGCCCATCTGCCGCAGGATCCACTCGTCAAAGTCCTTGGGCTTTGTGTTCGCCACGCGCGCCTCGAGGGCGGCGTCAATCAGGCCATCGACGCACTTTGCCTGGTCGTCCTTGTTCAACATGGACAGGTTGTTCTGGAAGGGATACGGGACCCATTGGCTCTTGCATCGGACGTAGGATATGCGCTGGTGTGTGTACCAGTCCTCGTCTTTTGGTAGTGCCTCGTCGATGACATCGTCAAAGTACTTGTAGTGGGAGAAGATGACGTGGCCGCCGACGTCGTAGAGCTGAGGCTGTTAGACCCAATGGCAGACAGGAAGGAATTTCGTCACTCACGAAGCCCTCTGGAGTCACATCAGTCGAGGCCAGCCCGCCGGGTGTCTCGTTGGAGTCGACAATCAGCCATGAGGGGCCATCCTGGGTTGCTTAGCAGTTGCCCCTCCACCACGCACAGTGCAAGCATACAATCTGGTGAAGTCGCTTTGCTGCTCCCAGACCAGTCGGCCCAGCACCGATGACGAGCACATCAACAGAACTGCAATGTGGTCAGCACGAGCTCGCGAACATGCGGGGCGGTGAGGGTACATTTCTTCCTTGGCGGAGCCCATCTTTCCCTGCAAGAGCTCTTGAAAACTCGGAACTCTCTTCAAAGTCTGGCGGGCGAGGTTCAACATGTACTCGGCGCGCGAACGGGCGGTGTAGGGTGTCGTGCGGCGGTGGAGCGCTTTTGGCAGGGCCTGGGGCGTGGTGGAGAAATATAGCTCTGCGATAAAACAAGCGTGCCAAGGCGATGTTGAGGGTCCATCTGCACAGAGCCCTGGAGCGCGCTCGGCTGGGGAGCTGGATGCGGCAACGCGAGAAAAGGGGCACCAATGCACCATTATGGCTGGCAGCCGATCCAGCGACCTGGCTGCCCGTGGGCTCAGCCATTGGCTGCGCGGCGTGCGTCTTGCCTCCCTGCTTCGGCTGAGGCCGTGGGTGCAACATTTTTCAAGGTGGCAAGCATCATTGGTACTCAAACACGACGCCGCGTCCTCTGGGTATTCTGTTTTATGAAGCACAAGATGGCCAGATGGAGCAAAACCACGCCTGACACATCCGCCTCTGGGGAGCCGCACCACCAGATGCTCGACGCATCATCTCTGTGCGCGGCTAGTGCGACTCTGTAGACAACCCTGTGCAGATTCTCTCGAGACGACGACATGCATTACCCCTATTGTGCGCCTCGCTTTGTCGCGCATACATTTCAGCACCGCCAGCGACGACATGGTGGGGCGCGCAATCACGCCCTCTGCCCTCGTAATCTTGTCGAGGTTGGCAGTCATGGATGGGCAGGTGTATGCGTTGCAGAGTGATTGAGCTATTCTCGGCGCGAGGCTGCGTGGTACGCGTGCAGTGCTCAAAACTTCACCGTCGATGCAAACGGAACGGCTGCCCGCGGGGAGGTCAAGCGGGAGTTGATTGCGCGTCCTCGGACGGGTCCACAGCAGATCTGTTTCACGTCGCCTCTTGCTGTAATATCCCGCGCTGCTCCCGTAAATCATTCTAGCACGCTCCCACACCGTTGCCCAGTAGGAGCTCCCCAATCCGGTGCCCCTGTGAGACGGCCTGGAAGCCTTCGTGCTGATTCCGCTCCGCCCCTCCCCTAGTGCAAATTGCCCATCACTTTTACCACCTCCCAACATTTCCTGCCGCTCTTTATCTCCTCATTCCCTCTTGTGCGCGCCGTCACAGCTCTTCATTGTTGCTTGTGCCCGCCTTGTGTCTCGCAGCGTCCCATCCAACGCGACTACCGACGACCGCACCCATCCGCCGGTAACGAAACTAGCGCCGCGACCATCGATTCTCTTCCACCTTCGCCGCCAACTCTCCTCCACCCCTTTCGCACTCTCCCTCACCCGCACGACACACCTCAATCATGTCTTCAGACGAGAAGATGCGCTCCTCAGTGGATGCTGCTCGCGACTCCGAGAAGCTAGTGCTACCTACGGTCAACCCTGACACAGCGAAGTCTGCGCCAGAGCCAGCCTCCTTCCATCCCGCCGTGTACATTGCGTACGTTAAGCCACTCCACGAGGCATAGCAGACGCTGACTGTTGCGCAGAACCTGGATCACGCTCAGCTCGAGCACCATCGTCTTCAACAAGTACATCCTCGACACAGCCAAGTTCCGTACGTAGCCGCAGTCGCAAACTTTTAGCACGCTCGCTCACGTCCGACAGACTTTCCAATCTTCCTGACAACATGGCATTTGATCTTCGCGACCGTCATGACCCAATTCCTCGCCCGCTTCACCTCCGTCCTCGACTCAAGAAAGAAGGTTCCCATGACCGGCCGCGTGTACCTCCGCGCCATTGTGCCCATCGGTCTCTTCTTCAGTCTGAGTTTGATCTGCGGTAACCAGGCATACCTGTACCTGAGTGTGGCATTCATCCAGATGCTCAAGGTGCGTACAACAAGAAATGACAAATTACCCCAAGACTGACTTGTCTAGGCTACTACCCCCGTCGCTGTTCTCCTCGCAACGTGGACTCTGGGCATCAAGGAGCCGAACATGAAGACCCTTGGAAACGTGTCATTCATCGTCATTGGTGTTGTCATCGCTTCCATGGGCGAGATCCAGTTCGTCATGATTGGCTTCCTCTTCCAGGTTGGCGGCATTATCTTCGAGGCCGTCCGCTTGGTCATGGTCGAGCGTCTCCTCAGCTCCGCCGAATTCAAGATGGACCCACTCGTCTCGCTCTACTACTACGCACCGGCCTGCGCCTGCATGAACGGCTTCGTGTTGCTCTTTACCGAGCTTCCTGTCTTGACCATGGAGGACATCTACCGCGTTGGTGGTCTTACTCTCTTCGCGAACGCGCTCGTTGCCTTCCTTCTCAATGTCTCGGTCGTCTTCTTGATCGGAAGGACCTCGTCGCTCGTCCTTACCCTCTCCGGCGTACTCAAGGATATTCTCCTCGTCTTCGCATCCATGTTCCTCTTCAAGGACCCCGTCACTCTTCTCCAGGCCTTCGGCTACAGCATTGCGCTCGGTGGTCTCGTCTACTACAAGCTTGGCGGCGAGAAGCTCAAGGAGTTCCTCGGACAAGGCAGCATGAAGTGGCAGGAGTTTGGCCACACTCGCCCAGTCCTTCGCAAGCTGATGGTCTTTGCCGCAGTCGTCATGTCCATGTTCATGATCTTGGGCTCTCTCGGACCCCGTTACGCCCCTGACCAGACCGCGAAGGCGTATAGCGGCATCGGCAAGCTCATTGGCGAGAAGGGTGTATGAACTCGCTAGGGTAGCAGCTGCACATCTCTAGCTTGTACCAGACTTCTTCGCCGAGTACGGCATCTTCACAAATCATACTTCGCCTCGTGTCTTCCTATACTTTTTTTTGGTGTACTTTGGGAGTGGGTGGGCAACGGTGTTTTGCAGCATAGACAAGCGGGTCTTTCCATGCCATTGGGGGCCTTTTCCTTCGAACCTTTCAGATGATTTAGAACGTCTCTTCACTTGATTCAATTGCATGTCAGGGAGCAACGACTGGAAAATGAAAGTACGCGTTGGTTGTGTTATATATAGATCTTGCAGTGTCGGCTCGTGCTGGGCTAGGCTGTGACGGGGTATATACTCTTAGCTACATAATGGTAATGCGTGAGAGAAAGATGAGCTTCTCGATTGATGTGACCTGGTGTGTCTGCCGGGGTCTTGAGATGTGGTTTCACTTGGTGATGTATCAGATACGGTGTGGTTATTACTGCGGGCTTGTTTTTTCAATGCTTCATCCCGACGTAGAGAAATTCTTCACAAGCGCACTGCAATATGATTGAGGGCAACGAGCCTCGCGCAAACCATAGTGCAGCTATATCACGGTGTGATATTCATACTTTTCTGTTGTTAGTGATAGTTTCTTTACACGCGCGCACAAGGTGTCGTTCCTAATTTGTGTCCGTCCTACATAGCTGTTGTAGACCATCAGATCTGAAGATGCTGCGTTACAGAAGCCTAAGTCTACAGAATAAGTTTTTAATTCCGATTCTTCCTACTGAATGCTTTGCGTCTACAGAGGCCGTCCTTGATTGACTTGGCATGGTGATCACGGCCAGCGCATTTTGACGAGGATTTAGCGGGATATTCGCCAAGGCGCTAGTACTGCCCACACAATCGCAAAATCGAAAGGTCGCAGAACCTCAGAACTACTAACCCACAGTTTTCGACAACACCACTTGCTCATCACCAGTCAAGATGGGTATCGATCTCGACCGCCATCATGTTCGAGACGGGCACCGCAGTATGTGAACCCCCGTCGAGTCGGCGCAGCAATGCGCTGGCGACTGCTGTCTTTTTAGACGCAACATGAAATCTCGAGAGCGCGAGGATTGACGAGTGAACAGAGGTAGCCAAGTCCACCAACCCCTACGTTAAGCTGTTGGTGCGTCTGTACAAGTTCCTGGCTCGTAAGTAACCCGATCACGATGCGCTGGTTGTGTGTGCTGACTGCGATAGGCCGTACCGATGCCCCCTTCAACAAGACGGTTCTGCGACGCCTCATGATGTCCAAGATCAACCGACCTCGTAAGACAACCGCACCAACGAAAATCGTCAGACGCACTCACTAACCCCGCGACAGCCGTCAGCTTGTCCAAGATCGTTGCGACCGCCGCCAACAAGTACTCGGCAAAGGCACACGAGGGCAAGACCATTGTCATTGTACGACGCTCAAATTTGCACGCACGAGCATGCTGCTAACCACGATCAGGTCGGCACCGTCACTGACGACAACCGTCTCCTCGAGCTCCCCAAGCTCTCCATCGCTGCGCTCCGCTTCACTGCGTCCGCCCGCGCCCGCGTCCTCAAGGCCGGCGGTGAGACCCTCACCATCGACGAGGTCGCCACCCGCTTCCCCACTGGAGCCAACACCCTCCTCCTCCGTGGACCCAAGAACTCCCGTGAGGCCGTCAAGCATTTCGGCTTCGGTCCCCACTCCCACAAGAAGCCCTACGTCGAGAGCAAGGGCCGCAAGTTCGAGCGTGCTCGTGGTCGCAGACGGTCGCGTGGTTTCAAGGTCTAAGCGTGTGCTGGACGCAGTGCGGTTTCTCTGGGTTGGCGTGGTCATGGTCATGGGAATTCACTTACGAGGCGCGCATCATGACTGGCAAGGGCTCATTCAAGGCCCGCAAAAAGATACTCAATGTCTCAATAGGCAATGGAAGCATACCCACGAGCTCTCCCGAGCTCATGAGGTTAACTCATGAAACAACTGAACTGTGTTTTGTGTGAAGTGACGCGCTGTGATTCAATTGCCAATATTTGATGACATACATCCACTTCATGAAGATTCAACAGCTGCTTTGTCCGTTTTCGGAGCCGCTTTGCCCTTGATAAAATTTTGGTGGGCCGAATTTTTCTTTCTACCCCGCCGCTGGCCTATCAAAGCGCGGCACTAGCATACCCACATGAACCCGAAATAGTCACTATACCATTGACATCACCTTCAACAGCCTTCTTTTAACCTAAACTAACATCATGGTTGATAACCGCAGAGTGGGTGTACTGGGTGGCGGCCAACTCGGCCGTATGCTCATTGAAGCCGCGAATCGCCTCAACGTCCAGATCAACGTTCTCGATGCAGCAGCATCACCAGCAAAGCAAATATCGGCACATGATGGCCACATCGAAGGATCATTTAAGGATGCGGCAGCCGTCAAGAAGCTCGCTGAGGCGAGCGACGTAGTCACCGTTGAGATTGAGCATGTTGATACACACATGCTAGAGGAAGTCGCAAGCACAGTCGTCGTTGAGCCAAGCTGGAAAACACTTCGCATCATCAAGGACAAGTACGCACAGAAAGATTACTTGAAAGAGCACGGGGTCGACGTTGCGGACAGTGTAGATTTGGAAGGAAAGGGTGTCGAGGGCCTGAAAGAGGTGGGCGCATCGTATGGCTATCCGTACATGCTGAAGAGCAAGACGGAAGCGTATGACGGCCGCGGGAACTTCGTCGTCAAGAGCGAGGCGGATGTCGATGCGGCATTCGAGGCGCTAGGCAAGCGACCGCTGTATGCCGAGCGGTGGGCAGAGTTCAGGTTGGAGCTTGCGGTCATGGTTGTCAAGACGAAGGATGGCGTGCTCACGTTTCCGACCGTGGAGACGGTGCACGAAGACAGCATCTGCAAACTCACATATGCTCCGCCTCGGAACGTTTCAGAAGAGACGGCCCAAAGAGCGCAAGATCTCGCCAAGAAGGCGATTGGCGCGTTCGAGGGCAAGGGAGTCTTCGGTGTCGAGATGTTCTTGCTCCAGGATGACAGCCTGCTTGTCAACGAGATCGCTCCGCGACCACATAACTCCGGACACTACACGATCGAAGCGTGTCCACTCTCACAGTACGATGCACATCTGCGTGCGATCTTAGACTTGCCGATACCTCAGTCAGGCCTTCGGCTTCGCGAGCCATCTATCATGCTGAACATCCTGGGCGGCAAGACACCTGACTCACATGTACAAGTGGCTAAGAAGGCGCTGGAGTCACCTAACGCATCGATACATCTCTACGGAAAGGGCGACGCACGTCCAGGTCGCAAGATGGGCCACATCACAATCACCGCACCTACACTCTCAGAAGCAGAGCGAGAAATCCAGCCACTGATTGACTTTGTGGATGAGCAAAAGGGCAAGGCACTTGGACCACGTGGAGAGAGCTCATCAAAAGAAGCGCCTCTTGTTGCAGTTATAATGGGCTCAGATTCCGATCTGCCTGTCCTACGCGCTGGCCTTGAGATTCTCCAGAAACTCCAGGTGCCTTTCACCACACGTATCACCTCTGCACATCGCACGCCCGACTGGCTCCGTGAATTCTCGAAGAATGCGTCTAGCACATCTCTCAAAGTTATCATCGGAGCAGCTGGTGGTGCTGCACATCTGCCCGGTATGTGCGCATCCTGGACTACCCTCCCAGTGATCGGGCTGCCTGTCAAGGCGACGCACATGGACGGCTGGGACAGCTTGGTGAGCATGACGCAGATGCCGCGGGGCGAGCCAGTCGCGACAGTTGGTATCAACAACTCTACCAATGCTGCATTGCTAGCGGTGCGGATACTAGGTGCAGACGACAAGGCCGTCCGGGAGAGGTTGAGGGTGTGGATGGAGGGCAACGAGAAGGAAGTCTTGCGCAAGGACAAACTGCTTCTAGAGGACGGGTGGGAGGCGTACCTGAAGAGCATGGGCAAATAGACGTCCAAGCTGCATTGCGGAGCATAATGTCCGAGCTTGGTGTTCACTAAATGCAACACAGCGAATCACAAACCACACTTCCACAAAAGCAAGACCATCTCGCTAATCACCCGCCGATCGCAGATCACTGCATGTGGTGCTCCGCGAGGTGCAGTAGCATGCAGAGCCAGCACATTCGTGGCACGCTTCCCGTCAAATCGCCGCAAGCCGGTTGGTTACTAGGTGCTGCATGATCGTCGTTCCTCCCCATCGTCAGCTCGCAACTACTCGTGCTATCCTATTCCAAGAAGTTGCATTGCAACCTCAGACTCACCTGCAGTTTGTAAAAGTCAACAACACCCCACCGCATCTTTTTCTCTGTCCTCTTCCCTCCCTCTTCTCAAACCTTTCACTTCACTGACTACACGAGACGACAAAATGGGTCTCAAACAAAAACTCACGAAACCTTTCATCGACATCTTCGTCCTAACATGGGATTTCCAACTCTTCCTCCTCAACCTCGTCATCCCCTCTCACAAACCCAGCACCGTGATCCCCGTGCACGCACCCGGCGCTCACGGCCAATGGCCACCCTACATCGCGCCCACAGAGAGCGACTCGCGCTCAGCATGCCCGATGCTCAACGCGCTCGCCAACCACGGCGTCCTCCCACATGACGGCAAGGACATCACCTTCAAGCAACTCAACACCGTAGTCCGGCAATCCTTCAACTTCGCGCCAAGTTTCTGCTTCTTCGTGCCGAAATTCGCAGCCGATTTCCTGGGCCGCAGTTACTGGAGCGACCGCTTCGACCTCGCGGAACTCAGCAAGCATAATGCGATTGAGCACGATGCGAGCTTGACGAGACGCGATGCGGCGCTGGTGCCTGACCAGGGTAAACCGGATTTGGAACTTGTGGCGGAGTTGTTGGCGGGTGCGACGGGCAGGGATAAGGATGGGAGGGCGCTGTTGACGAAAGCGGATTTGAGTCGCGCGTTGAAGAAGAGGAGGACGGAGGCGAGGGCGAGTAATCAGGCGTATAGCGAGAGTTTGTTTCATAATGGGTTTGGGGCGGCGAAGTAAGTCTTCTTTTCTCTTGGGGTTGAGGTAGACAGGTTAGGGAGAGAGTGACTGACGCGATACAGTTCTTCGACTATGTTGACGATTTTCGGAGGAAGAGTGGATGATCTGGGCCCGATGTTGACTGATGAGCGGTTTGTGGAGGGCTGGGAACCCAGGATCTTGAGTCACTTTGGGCTGACGATGGCGGCGTTCAATGGCACGGTTGTGCCCGTTGAACTCGGTGTGAAGAGAGCGAAGCTGGAGTAGGTCAGGTGGAGTTCAAGAGATGCGAGTGGGAAGAGATCGGGCGTGGTAAGAGTAATGCATGGAACGGAAATCAAGGGCACTGCAGATGAGTGGATCATCGTTCATGTACCACTTTCGTACGACTAGCCAATATATAGCAACTTCGATACCTTGCAGAACTTCGTATGATGATGCCCATCATATCAAAGACGCGTATCATGTACATTCACATCTCCACACACGTCAGATATGTTCCCAAATGACCCATCTTGTGAACCGCCTCTGCAGAGCAGGGAACATGTATAAGATGGTTGAGGATTTTCGGTCAGGATTGTGCAATCAGTGTAACGAGGACGATTATCGAGTCGAGCAGGTATTTATATATTTGGTGAGGTCACACGTGTAGCGAGAGATTGCCTCATTTGCGGCTAATGTTTTGATCACGGCGTTGAGTTGAAGTCGAGGTGAACTATACATGATATTAGGTTATTCTAATTGTTTGGGTCTCGGGGCTTGGGGCTAGTATGATCCATGTTTGGGGAGTAATCGCTGGACGAGATGTAGAAATTTGGGAACAATGTTTCTCGAAAATGGGCATGTGGCGAATGCATAGTGACTTCAATAGATTAAGGGAAGGAATCTAGAAGATCAACAAAGTATTTCAAGTCCTGGACTTTCCGATCTTGCGAATCAATCGTACTATCACGCTCTGAGCGTATATTGGCTTGTTCTGCTACAGTCTGAACGACATGACATCTGCAAACTCATGTTTCTTGGTGCAAACGCAGAGAGGGGGAGGAGGCATGCGTATCGCTCTACGACACTTTTGAAGAAGAGTAGAATGTAGTGCTGGTAGTTGTAGATGAGGGAAGAGAGGGGTGTTGGTGGGGGGTTATTTATACTGTAATTCGCATTCGCAAGGTTAGTGGTATGATCTTAAAGAAGTGTTCAAGGTATTTTTGATTGTGCTCGTTGGAAAACATACAAAGCTGTGGAGACGATATTTGATAGACTGGCGGAACACAGGAGCATTTTCGACTGCACCCTTGAACTTGGAGACCAGACCAGCAAAAGGATCCATTTCACGACTCGTAGTTGTTTTTGCGATGGATGGATAAGTAGATGAGGTGAGGAGGGAAATAGGGCGAGTGGCTGAGGATTTATATGCTGTCGGTCGCAGGGATGAAGGCATGATCGAAGTAAGTCGGACTTTTTGATTGAATCAAGACTTCGAATCACATCGCCGCATTTCAATTAGCAGGTTGCGCACGAAAATGCTGATACCGAGATCGGGTGTGAGGGAAACATACGCGCGATGATGGACGGATTTTGACGGTGCATGTGCAAGCTCTCGTGGAGCGAGGACATCGGTTAATTAGACGATGGATATGAAAGATCCTGATCATGAGGGAGATTATGAGTGGAAAAGCTTCATGAGCTCCATCTGGTGTGTTTCTGACATGTTCTGAGTGTGCGGTAGGTGGAGAGGTGGTCGGAGAGGTAAAAAGAATTTTCACTCCAATCAGCTGCTGGTGTTGCTTATTGGCGGGACCAACAAAGATGTGAGCTTCTGTAGAAAACTGAGAAATGGTGTTGACTTCGCCTGATCCCATAGCATATATTTGAGGCGATGGGAAATTGGAATACCTCTCGAAAGACATTAGGCTACGACCAAAGGTTTCAGAACGCGGGAAACGGCGCACATGATATTCTTTGAATTCTTTTATTGGTGGTCAATAACATAAATATTGCGACTGCCATTTTCGGCAGGACTGAGAAATGGAAGGCGTTTTGAACAAAAGGGAGATGTGGGAGGCGAGGTATATATATACAAAAAAGCAACCAAAATCGTGTAGCAAGTAGTTGCAATGATGTCAAGAGCTTCTGAGCCATGTATGGTTGAATGACTTGGTGGTCTCAGGAAGAGACATATGTAGCCAGCTGGTGCCTTTGCAAATTCCTTCCAAAGTCGAGGATTGACGGACACCTACGTCTAGAATTTCGTCGCTCCCGGAGAACATAACTGGCTGCTGGTCTACCTTCAAAGAGACACGAAGCTCTCGAGAGGTTATTTGGGGCCAACCAAAGGCGCGGAGAACATGAACCCATCCGGGTATGGTTTTGGAAATATGCTCAATGCTTGTTGAGGAGTAGAGGTCGATTGGGTACTTGTTGAATGAATTTAAAGGCGTGCCGAGAGCTTGTGCGGGAGGGCCAGAGTTAGGAACATGATATAGACCGATGGTCGAGTGGGCCTTATTTGCTATAATCATCCCTTGAAACCAGTTCAGGTTATTCGCGGTCTTTGTCCCGCTACAATCGCTTCGCAGTCACACCCGATGCCCACGTGTGTTGGGAACTCGTACTGCACATGTATCAGGAGTATGTCTCGATGCGAGTGCGCGAGTTGAACATGGGTGAGCTCTTGAACCGATTCGATCTTGACACGTATGTAAAAAATGCTAAAAGCCCACCGAATCATGCTCAGTCCTCCTGCCCCGGAGCGTTGACAAGCGGTACATGTGATTTTGAACTTTGATTCTAACAAAAAGCGCACACAGTCATGACGCCGTTTCCCTTTCACTTTGGACAAGATGTCGGATAAGCGTTCTTAAGGATTGAAACGGAGTCTAAGGAAGAGTAAAGCGAAATACTCAAGTAATTTTACATCTCACACTGTGCAATGACGACCCTCTTGCTCTTAAAGTATAAACTCAGACTCTTCTACTAAATACTAGTAGTCTAAAGCTTATGCTTATCCGATTTTCGCGGTAATACTCTCTAGTGCACCTTCTCCTATGAGTTCCCATCCGCTTCCTCTGTATGACTTAGGCCAGATGCCATTCCTACCCGGTGATAAAATGCCATTTGGATCCAACGCATCTTTGATCGTTTCGTTGAACTTCCTTAGTGCACCGCCGCCCCATCCGTAGGTTTCAGCCACTTGGTCAGCAAATAAAAGGTGCGTCCTGTATTCGCCAAATCCTTCTTTGGCAGCCGTAGTAATCATTTCGCGCATCATTCCTCTTGCTCTCCGCTTCTCATCATCATCAGCACGGTCGTACACAATGTTGGCAATATAATGCATCTCTCTGCCTGCGATGCACATGGTCGGAATAGTATCAAAGCCCCATTTCTGATGCAATTTGTCAATCAGATTGTGCACTATGCGAGCATTCTTAGAGTCCGTTGGCGTAATGGGTGAAAAGGCCAGGTGTGCAGCGTTGGGTTTCCAGTTCAACCAGTCTAGCTCTTTTAGGAGAGGCACACCGCTGCAGACTTGAACTCTGCTATGAATATAATGGTCCGCTGGGAGCTCAGACGGAAGCATGAATTTACTGCCTGGGATCTTGGCGAATTCCGATTTGACAATGTCGAGTTGAGAGGCTATCGATGCTACGTCGCCATATTGGGTCCCGTAGAAGACCCAGGAAACATTGCCGACTGGCGTCGTTCCGAGTGCCTGCGTTACTACATCTCGAGGCAGACGTCCAGAGCCAGTATACCAAGTTGCTCGTGGTCTGCCAGTCACTGCTAATTCCTGGACTGCATGTCTAAGCTGTGGGATGTTGCCAAGGATGCGCTTCAGTGCCAATGGTCTGATAATGTCGACTATCTGCTCGAAATCTTCCTCACGGGGAAATGTGACCATGTAGGATTGATGCCCTGATTCAGGCATGAGCCAAAACCCCATCTTGGTCACGATGCCGAAATTACTCTGGCTGAAGATACCGTCAATGGCAGGCCCGTAAGCATGCTGGAAAGACTCCCAGGTTGGATTGTCAGCACCATCTTTGCCAGGGATAGCACCCATTCCTGTTCGAAGGAGAGATCCATCTGGGAGGACTACTTCCATTCCGCAGTGATTGGCAAAATGATCTCCATACGGTGTATATCTGACCACGGATTAGCGTGCCTCTTGTTGGAATGAAGAAGTGACTCACCCAACGCCACGGTCTATTGCGTTTCCCAGCACACTCCCACCGCCCAAATCTGGTGTATCGATCCACAATCGCAAGTTTCTCTTCTGAATCTCTTCATAGAGCTTGAAGTATGAGACTCCAGGTTCAACCATGCACGTAGCACTATTCTCATCTAGTTTCAAAACCTTGTTCATATTCCTTCCCAGATCAACCACCACGGATCCTGGAACCCTAGGAGCGGCACCGCCGTATCCTAGGTTACGACCCATGGATATTGGCCAGATAGGAATACTGAATTCGTTCGCCCATCTCACGATGGATTGTACCTCAGACACTGAGGATGGGTAGGCGAGCGCACTGCAGACCATCTCCTCTTGATCGACGACATGGAATGCGTCATGAGTATTCCTATATATGTGTGAAGAAAGGCCTCAAGCCAGCAACCATTGAATAGTCTTACGGGTGCTCCATGTACCAACCGTCTTTCAACTCTTTGTCATTCAACTCTACACCTTTCTCGCCCAGGATCTTCACCAATGCACTGATGGCGATGTTGAAAGAATCCTGAGAGGTATTCGGAGGAAGACGAACAGCGTTCCTTCGAAGGTTGCTCTCTGGTAACGTTCGGAGAGAGTACAGACGAGCTTTAGCTGCGTCTGCTTCCTTTGTCAGGCGTTCTGGGACACCACTGTGGGTCGTATCGAGGCTGGGTACTTGAGATTTAGACATTTTGTAAGGAATATCGGCAGGTTAACTTTAGAAAATCCCACTGCAATTTACATTCTGGACCTCAGCATGGACCAGTCCTGCACTTAAATCACAAGAGGACTGGTCTTCTATCTTGACTTGGACCTATCAAGGAAGGTTCTCCGCCTCCGCTTTAGTCCTCGTGGGGCAGATAAACGATGATGAGTTGCGGGGAAGAGTTTTGTGGGGTCGAAGACCACCACTTGTCGAGGTGACAGCTCTGCTTAGAAGTCGGCCTTGATAAAAGCCTTGTTTACCTACAGAGTTGACCGACACAAGAGGTGCGAGGACCTACGCAAAGGCTAACATGGTGCGCACGGATATGATCGGTTATACCCAATTGTTAAGTTACACAATTAATAAAGCGATTCATGATTACATCTCATACAAAGCAACTTGCGAAGAGCCAAGAGAGCGCTGGCGTTTTCTGCTTATTGCATCTTCGTGCATCAGCTTTCTACGTGCTTAGCATTTTTCCCAACAACAAATTAGGTGCAGTGTTGACAGAACGTCGTTCTAGGGCAAGAGGACGCCACAAAATTGGCGCTGCGCCCCTTTGACGATGCACTGTCTTTAGACTTTGCGGAGTGCCCCACCTAAAGCGCTGCTTTACCTGAGTGCAGTCCAATTCCACGATAACACAATTGTGCGGAAGATCGACAATACGTGGGGCACTCCGCTGCTAGAGGCACTAGTATGGTGTAGGCTCGGGATCTTGCATACAAGAAGTCCTTACTCACTCTATAAGTGTTGCGTGGTTCAGCTTGACCACTAAGACACTGGGAGAAAAATATCCTACAAATAAAGAGCCCACTTCTTGTTTGGATTGAAGCGATCGCCACAAGAATAATGTCTGAGTCTATGAAGGGTACATTTGCCTACCTATGTCCTGCACATGCTCGCTAATCGTCTCAGTGATAATAGTAGGTGCAGGCCTTGGCGGCTGTGCAGCAGCAATGGCAATGCACTACCAGGGCTTCGAGGTTCAAGTCTTCGAGAAGGTCCGAAAGTTCAGCCGTTTAGGGGATTCTCTCGGTCTAGGCGAGAATGCTCTTCGTCTGCTTCACCGTTGGGGCCTACATGATCGCTTGATCGAGATTGGGAATAAAAGCGAGAATATGCAAATTAGACGATGGAAAGATGGGAAGATCCTTGCTCAGCAGCCTTTGATGGACATGGCAGGTTACATTGGACATCGAGGTGATTACCATGAGGAGTTTCTAAAAAGGGTAACGGAATTAGGGATTGAGGTTAGAATGGGCTGCAATGTGAGTTTTCTGTGCTAGAGAACGAGAGCAGGGCTGATGAGAAATAGGTCGTGTCGTATGATGAAAACACACCATCATTGAGTCTTTCTAATGGGGAAGTGCACAGAGCTGATATAGTTGTTGCCGCAGATGGTGAGTTTCCCCTCCTGGCAGGCAGCTTCAGGCTGAAATCGAAACTTCTAGGTATCAGATCAAGCGCCCGCGAGCTTGTCCTGGGATTCGAAGACAAGCCTAGATCATCTGGGTATGCCTGCTTCCGCGCTTTCTTCAAAGGCGCCTATCTGAAGGAAGATCCTCTGTGCCGCGAGTTCGTCGAGAAAGATTGTGTGAACATTTGGATCGGCAACGACGTACACCTCATCCAAAACACTCTTCGTGATGGCGACGAGTTCAACTGGATCATAACTCACAAGGATACAGAAAACATCGCCGAGTCCTGGTTTCAACCTGGTGATATGGACGCTGTGAGAAAAATTGTGAGTGATTGCGACCCAAGAATTGCAGCGGCGGTCACGAAGACCAAGGAGTGTCTGGACTGGAAGATATGTTACCGAGATCCAATACCTTCGTGGGTTAGTCGAAGTCACAAGATTGCTCTCTTGGGTGACTCCTGTCATGCCCATTTGCCTACTAGTGCCCAGGGTGCCAGTCAGGCTACTGAGAGTGCGGCTGTGCTAGCTCTCTGTTTGAAGCTGGCTGGGAAGGAGAACGTCCCTCTCGCGGTAAGCAAATACAGTTGTTCGTGTTCGTGTGCTGATTGCAGCAGACGCGAGTGTATGAGAAACTTCGGTTTGCTAGAGTTCGCCAGTCGCAGAGGAATGGTGAAGATTTGAGGAATAGGTGGCACAATGCTCTGAAGAATCTGGACGATAATGAGGAAATAAACCCTGAAGATGTCATGATTAGAGTAAGAACATCTTTAGGTATCACCGAGGATTCACTAATTAGAATGTTAGAACCGTTGGCTGTATTCCTTCGATGCTGAGGCCGATACTCGTCGGAGATGGCAAGAGGTATCGGCATTGGTCGCGAGAGAACTTGACATTGGAGAGGTGACACCATTATTCGATGGTAACTCTGACCAAAACTTTTAGGAGAGAAGTTTCGAGGTCTCGATTTGATACGCCCGACAGCAACGTTGCACATCAAGTCGTACGTGCCATACGGTAGAATGTAGTCTTCAGCTTGATAACCTGCCTCCATACTTGACGGTACAGGGGTGGGCATCCAATTCTATTTCATTGTAGTCCACAAGGAACTCCCGTGTGATCTCAGTCCCCATTGCCATATAGCCGTCGAAGCTAAATCATGTCTAGGTCAACTGGAGTACGTCCAAGCGTACCTCAATATGGAAGAGTTACCAAATCCTTGGGAAGCCAGAGTTGTCTTCAATGGTACCAATCACTCTTAAGATCTTGTCGTATGCATGAGTAAAATCGTTTGAAGGAGTTGCTGCCGTTGTTCGTTAGGTGACGGACCGTAGCCCAGATGGCAAATCTTGAAGCCCAATAGTGATTACGATCTTCGCCCACCACATTTGAGTGATAATGGACGCCATTCATCCCAGCTGCAGCAGTAGACATGGGCTGTGCAATAGAGTTTACATCAAGCCCAAAGGCTGCCACTGTCATAATTTTATAAATAATTAAGAAAATCAGAGTAGTATGGTGTAGTATAGAGGCACGTGAATAATGATTTGGTAAGAAATGTACTTAGGGAGGTAGGGCTGCTCATTATCACGACCGATCATCACTCGTAGCTTTGCATCAATGCATCCCTACTCCTTACCCAACGATTGCGGGTCGACACCTGATCTCCCCTATATAAACTCATGTTTATGCGATAGTAGAAAGAAGAGAACAATGTTACCAAGTAGGAGAGAGAATCATACTCGCATTCTATGCTTTAGTATAAATTACCGGCATCTCTAATCTAGTACTACTACAAAAAGGGACGTCGCAAGGTAGTTTACATATATTCACACTCTTTAATCTCATATAGAAACATACACTTCTTAAAAGACCTTCGAGAGATAATATCCCCGGGTAAAACGGTCTTAACATAATCTTAGAAAGGCACATAGGACAGCGTTAAGAGACCTTGCACCCTTAGTACATCCATTTAGAATAAAGCCAACCTACTTAAGCAATCCTGCATCTTACACGGTGTAAAGAGTCTGTCGCTCTTAGACTTTCCCAAAAATCTCGTCAGCAGAGAAGAGGGAAACTCCTGGACTTAGGGGCTCGGAAATGTTCAGCAGGTAATGGGAAGAAACGGGTTGAGAGAATCTTCGGAACCCAATAAACAGCGCGATGAAGTAGGAAGAGCACAAACTGGGCCACGATTGTACAATATTTCAGTTCTACCCTTTTCGTATAAACGCGCGGATCGCGTTTTCCTTCCTCATGCGTCTTTAGTATGCCACTATCAGTACAGTGCTTGTGAGAAATGCACAAGTCGAACTTCATGCAGACCACGTTGACCACTGCTCCCAGACTGTACATGGGTTTCAAATTCTCCGGTCTCAGCGCTAGGAGGACGCGGAAATGCGACACGTTGATTCTGTGTACTTGGAGAAGAAGGGAGCAATGCATCGGGTGGGAGGAGATGCGAGTGGCAGGGTCCAAAAATTCCCTGCTGTCCAATGAGCGCTTTCGAAAACCTTCCAAGACAAGCAGCATCCGCATATCGGAAGCACCGAGCCTGTGTGTGCTTTACGATCTGGATTGTGAGAAATGTTTACGACCACCCACATATACGCTAACAGTCACCCACATAATGCACCTAGTTAAGACGCAAGATCTGCCAATCTCGTGTTTGGTAAAGCATGCGCACAAGACGCCAGCAGATATTTGGTTTTAAAATTTCGACTAAATTGCTCTTAGTACCGAAGTTGAATTGAAAAGTCTTGCGAAGAAATACTACTAGTATTGAGCTTTGCGCTCATGTTAGTGGCGTTATTTGACAACTCAGCTGTGATAAACCTTGCTTATGTGGGTGGTTGTTATCGTATGTGTGGGTGGTGGTTAACCGCTTCCGCGCTACGCTTGCTTCATGTCGTATGTACCCTTTGGATTGGCCCGCTTTTCACAGCAATGTAACAGGAGCACGACGGACCCAGAGCACATTATGAATACGTCGATTGTTGAAAAGGCGTCGCCTGTCCGCAGATCTTCTGAATAGCATTCTCCACAAAAGTGCAATACCACACAACTATACTCCATTACAATGGGTCAAGCCTTTTCCATACATCGAAAGTGTGGCGCAACAAATGCCACCAGCAACACATGCAGCCAGGCATTCGACAGGCATTCCAGATATTGCGCAAATCATGAGTGCCGCATTGGCTCGTGCAAACACAGGAGCGCAGATAACGGGTTTTGTATCCGCCGTAAGTCCTCATAGTCAACACAGGCCTCGTCGAGTCATGACTGATGAACCTCAACCAGACACCTGCAGACACATTTCAATGTGGCGAACCAGGGGCCATACTGTCACACCCACAAATGCAAATTGTGTTCGCACCCACGACGCAGCGGTCCCGGCCAGGACTTCTGCGAAGCTCGCCATGCCTGCGCCGTCACCGACTGTACCAAGCCTCGCATGGGACGGTCGCCCTTTTGCGAGAGGCACAAACGTTTGGTTAGGAGTGGCGTTGCGCAAGTCGTGGTTAACGAACATGCACATGAGCCTCATGATGTTGGTCTAGCGGAGCTGCCTGCCGAAAGGTAGACTGTCCAAGCGTACAGTGTCTCCGAAGATGAAAGCCAGCGCGCGCAAAATGTATAGTACGCGATTGTACCCAGACCGATTATATCAATACTATAAAGTCTGCTCTGCGTTTCTTGCACCGTGCTGGCCACTTTGCGCTACGATATCCTCCTCTTATACTGCTACTAGATAAGTTTCTGTGAAGTCCTAGTAGAGGTTGTAGACGAGTGATATGATAGAATTGAAAGGGCATGCATCCTCATGACATCTTTTTTTGAACTTTTCACATCAGACGCGCATATGGGTACGGTGAAGTGATAGTTTTGGAACAAATGTCAACACCGACGCACAGCGATTTGCAACATCAAGTAGCCTTTTGGAAAAGTGACCTGGAATTTCAAAGTGCGTAGGCGACATAGTCTCCATCGCCAACAGGCGCAATACATGTATGAAGTTCCCCGCATCGCGTGCACAAATCGAAACCTTAGCAGATGAAATTTGCTCTTCGTTTCATTTGCGGAATATCTCCAATGACTTCGATACCTTATATCCTCTCAATATATGTATACATCTCCCCTCCACCCTTCATCCCCCAACGCACCCATTCCACCCTTACCTAACGCCCACCCCATCAGTAAATACTATACAAGTTCCACGCTTCAATTCGTCTTCAACCCACCTCCACACCAGCACCTCCCCTCTCCTTCCTTCTCGACGTGCACTACGACTTCCATGCCCCGGTCCTTCAAGAACTGGACGGAGCGCTCACGGACGTCTTCGAGGTCTGCGGCGCGGGAGGCGATGATGTGGATTACGCCGAGGACGCGTTGCTTTTGGGGAGGATGGGCGTGGTCGTGATCGTGGTCGTGATCGTGGTGGTCGTGGGATGGGGAGTGGGAGTGGCCGTGAGAGTGGCTGTGCGAGTGGGAATGATCGTGGGTATGATCGTGAGAATGTGAGTGATCGTGAGCATGCGCATGTTTGTGGTCCGAGTGGTCATGATCAGAGTGGTCGTGCTTGTGCCCACAACTGTGATCCTCTTCTTTAGCATGGGCTTCTGCGTGTGCGGCACCTTCATCTTCGAGCCAGAACTTTGGTACTGTGTAGCCAACCACACCTCTGAGTGTTCCGAGTTCTCCGAGAGTGTTGCGGATCCCGTACTCGAGGTCGTTCGGCAAGCTCAGCATTAATCGCGCGCCACTGCTCTTCACAAGTGGGATCGCTGACAGGAAGATGAGGATCGCGATGATGCATGACGCGATCGGATCCCAGCCAGACCAGCCGTAGTACTTGGTGAGAAGCGTGGAGATGATGACGGCGACGGATCCTAGCGCATCTGCAAGGATGTGAAGGAAGATGCCCTGCATGTTCTCGTTGTCATGAGAATGCCCGTGACCATGATCATGCCCCTCGTGCCCGTGGTCATGTCCATGGCCGTGATGAGCATGCCCAAATGCTGTCAGACCGACGATGTTGACCAAGAAGCCAAGAATACTGACGATCAAGAGCTCGTTCAATCGCTGTAGCTCATGACCTTCCCACAGTCGCTCGAATGCATCGAAGATGATTTCGACACTAACGAGCAAAAGAAATACGCCATTGGCGAACCCGGAAAGCGTGTCGACCTTGCCATAGCCATACGGAAATCGTGCGTTCGGCCGCCACTTGCTCATGACAGCAGCCGCTAAACCGACAGCAAGACCAGCGCAGTCGAACAACATATGGATGCTGTCGGTGAGTAGTCCGAGGGAACCACTGACGAAACCATAGAAGAATTGTACCAGCATGAAAGAAAGGTTGAGACTGTATAATGTTAGCTGGAGCAATCCCAAGCGCTCACACAGTCGACTTACACTCCAAAGTAGGCGATTCGACGAGAGTCCTTCTCTATCAGAACACTGTGCACAATTGATCCGGGCGTCGCTCGGGCGATCAAAAAGGCGGAAAGCCGCGAATGGTTGCCATGCAAATGGTGTTCGTGCGAGTGATCGTGCGCATGATCATGGCCCGAATGTGAGTGGCCATGCTTGTGCGAGTGTGCTGATGCGACCGCAGGAGAGCGTGTATCGAACATGACCGCACCCACGATCCCAGCGCAGGCGAATGGAAATGTGAAATAATCAAAACGAAAAGTCGAAAGATGTTCCCAAAGATGAAATGCGACGATCCCAAGGCCGCCTAGCGCCAGACCAATATTCTTCTGGCTCCGTAATGCTGATGGTAAAGAAAAGTATACAAGCGCCGCCGCCGATGCAACTGACAAGGTAGAGAATCCTATAGTGTGGTGAGAAAGAGATGGTACAGAAGAAGAAAATAGTGAGTACAATATTGCGACGACTGCCAGCGAAAGGCCAGATGCAATTGTGAGGAGGGTGTTCTCGAATGAATTGATGAGAGGCGACGATGGCTTTGGTAGCGAGGCCCGACCGTCAGTCTGCGTGACGTATGAGGTTTGCCCTTGGCTTCCCATGATAAGGGACCAGCCAGCGGTCGGAAGAGGCGGGGGCACCAGAAGGACCGAAGTCAAGATGGCGAGCCAACCCAGCACAGTCGCCGCAGATGTGTGCGAGCCTAGGATGTCGGCGATGACACCGAGACAAAGCGCGCCGCATGTTGCATATCGTGTTCGCAGCGTCCTCCGCAGATCATCCCATGGCGTGTGTTTTCCAGGCTTGCGCCCGAGCGCTCCGAGGCCTGCGGCGACGGCAGTCAGCAGCACAAGAGCCACGTTGGGGCCTCCAAGCTGCATTGCCGCATAGAAAGGCAGCAGAACACTGAGCACATTTTGCGCCATGCGCTTCGGCGCTTTGCTGAGATCGAATGTGCCGGGCGACTTTTCAGATTTCCGCCTGTCCAGCGGCTGTAGGCTCGTGGTAATCTTCGCAATCACCCCGACAAGTGTCAAGGTCGCCGAGGAGAGCACAAGCGCATGCAAAAGCTGTGAGTGGCTTGCGATGTCCAATGTGTCTTTCTGGGGCGCGCTCCCCGCTACAGCTTCCGAGAGGGTCGAGGGTAGCGTGGACGGTCGTTGCAGCGCTTTTGGGTATGCGAGCGATGCGAGGAGGTATGGGAGGGGAATGAGGAGGGCTGTAAGCGCCTCTGGCAGCTCGAGCCATGATCTGTGTACAGTTTAGCACTTCGTCTCTCATTTTGAGCCAGGTCTCGTACGATGAAGGTAACGACACTGCTGGCGCCGTCTCCTGTATGGGGGAGACGGGCGAGAAGCCGTATCGCGCCGCCGCTGCATTCTTTCGTGGTGGGGACCGTCCCAGATCGGAGTCCCCTCGTGGCCGTCCCTTGGCTCGCCCATTCGCGTATGGCTTCAGGGTCCACGTGGAATCGTTGGAATTGGAATGGCTGTGTCCGTGGCCGTGCTCGTGGTCGTGGGCATGGCCATTGTATTCGGCATACGGCGAGCGCACGGCGCCATGCAATTGCCCGCTTCCGCTCATATCAGATCGGTGGGAGCGGTGGCCCTGCCCTCTCAGCGGCGACGAGTTGCTGGTGGAGCCATTCGAGTAGGTCGAGTACTGCGACTGCGAGCGCTCATGGCTGTGGGCGTGCGAGGTCGGTGCAATGGGCAGCGCATACGTAGACGCCATCGGCCAGTACCGCGTACCGGTTCGGGGGTCCGCTCGCTGTGTCTTGACTCGATGTCTGCGCGCGGTAGGTGGGCTGTGTGTCGTGTCGCAGCGGGTTCGAATTGTGTTCGAGGAATGTTAAGACGGTGATGACAGTGAAGGACAGTCCGGATGGGCGTTGGCGGGGTGTCAATGCTCGCGCTGAGGCTACGCGGCGTGCTTGGGCTGTTTCTCTTGATAGCGCCGTCTTTCATAACTTTCAGGGGTCCCAGATTGACCGCCATACACGCCTTCCGTTTGCGGCCATACCCCGGCCGCCGTCTCCGCACCGCCACTGAACCTACCAACGACCCACATTGCCCACGAGGCTGCAACGTGACCTTACGCTTCACCCCACACAACACCACGACGCCGCACAATGCGCGCCGAGGACTTCTTCACCGAGAGCTTCAACACGGGCTTCTCTACCGTGCTGACTGTCATTATCGTCTTGCTGACATTCTTCTTCCTGTTAGCTGTCACCTTGCCGAAGCAGTATGACCTGTATGAAGACAAGTCGGTGCGGTTCGTAGACGCGCAGGGCAATGAGATCGAGGTGAAGGACAAAGACGGGAATGCGCCGTTGCGCTGGAAACAGGGCCGAACGGTGCAGATTGTAGTCCTGGGCGACATTGGGCGATCACCCCGCATGCAGTACCATGCCCTGAGCATTGCGAAGCACGGTGGCCGCGTCTTTCTCATCGGATATCAAGGTACGCAAGGAATTTGCTGTAGTATGAGTGCTGCACTGACGTTTGCGTAGAGTCCGAGATCCACCCGGACATTGTGTCAAACCCGCTAATCCAGGTCGTGCCACTGGTCCCTGCACCCGACTACTTGCGCTCCAGCAGCAAGTTGCTCTTTCCTATCCTGGCGCCGCTAAAGGCGTTATGGCAGGCGCAATCACTCTATCGGGCTTTGGGCTACCGCGGTGAGCCTGGCCGATGGATGCTCGTTCAGAACCCACCATCCAT
This sequence comes from Paraphoma chrysanthemicola, assembly GCA_020744225.1. Lineage (NCBI taxonomy): Eukaryota > Fungi > Ascomycota > Dothideomycetes > Pleosporales > Phaeosphaeriaceae > Paraphoma > Paraphoma chrysanthemicola. Next base: position 637,470 of record JAGMWG010000022.1, read on the forward strand.
ACCCACACTGGCCGTCGCTGGCCTGATATGCTTCCTGCGCAACACTCAGCTTGTCATTGACTGGCACAACTTTGGCTACTCTATCCTAGCCCTCAAGCTGGGACCTTCGCACCTTCTTGTCAGGATTTCGGCTTGGTATGAGCGAATCTGGGCAGGCGCTGCCGTGCACCACATCACCGTCACAGACGCCATGACTCGTGTCCTCAAGGATGACTACGGTGTCAATGCTCAAGCCCTACATGACCGCCCAGCAGCCATCTTCAAGCCTATTGCAGCCAAAGAACGATCAAAGTTTCTGTCTCGGTTGCCGGAAACAGCACAATACGCCCCAGACCTGTCGCCTTCATCCAAGACACCGTGGAAGCTGATCGTAAGCTCGACATCATGGACTGCCGACGAGGACTTCTCACTGCTACTCGATGCGCTCAGTGCTTACTCCGCCGAAGCAACCTCGAAGACGTACCTTCCCAATATCATCGCCATCATTACCGGCAAAGGACCGCAGAAAGAGTACTACCTTGAGAAGATCCGTCAACTCAACCAGGAGAAGAAACTCCTCAACGTCGTCATTCTCACAGCTTGGCTTTCTCCCGCCGACTACGCACTCCTCCTCGCCTCAGCCGATCTCGGTGTCTCACTACACACTTCCTCCTCTGGCGTCGACCTGCCCATGAAAGTCGTCGACATGTTCGGCGCAGGTCTGCCAGTCGTCGGATGGGGCAATTTCGAAGCCTGGCCGGAGCTAGTCAAGGAAGATGTCAACGGCAAGGGTTTCGAGAGCTCGCAGCAATTGTCGGAGCAGTTGATGAGCTTGTTTGGCAAGGATGAGAGCTTGTTGACGAAGTTGAAAGAGGGCGCGGTGAAGGAGAGTGAGAACCGATGGGACGACGAGTGGGATCGTGTGGGTGCGAAGTTGTTCAAGTTTACGTAGTCGATTTGTGAATGGCTGTGCTGCCAAGCCTGGGGTAGGCATGAGCCAGTCGTTACTGTATATATTCCATCTTCTAAATATCTCATATCTTTCCTCCCGTCATTCCACCCATTCAATGCACTAAAATGTGGTCAGGCTACAATACATGTCCTTCTTTGGTCGACGCGACCCAAATAGAACATCTCCGCCACATATGATTGGGGCGCTGCAAAGACCATGGTAAAGCGTTTGGTCTTCGGGCCCTCTTTTACTAAAATTTTGAATTTGGAGTGAGACCACTAACATATTCTCTTTAGAAAACCAAGATCTTATTATAGCATATAAAATCTACCAAATTTACATCACAGCATCAAGTATGTCCAGCCCTCCACCCCAGCCGAGTCGAGAACATGCATGTCAATAGTCCTCATAACGCATCGCGTTGGAAAATGCTGCTTCTGTATTTAAGCAGCCCAGAATACGGCTGCTGTGTCCTTCATGGCGTCGTTGCCAGAGAACGTGCGTCCAAAAGACAACGACCAAGAGTTCATGTTCGTTTCTCCTCTCTGGAAGTTCGTTCTTTTTAGACACGTTCAAATCTTCGGAAAACAGCATTGCGCCAAGCCATGCTAAGCAACGAGGGCGTGTATAAATCTCAACTCACCATGCAGGATATCTTTCTTTCTTCATCAATTCAGCGTGTGAGATGCGAGTCTTCCAAAACCATGCGACCATGCTGCATGTGCGTGGAGTACTTGGTTGGTTCAAACAGGCGACCAACATCCCGCATGTCTTTTGGTTCGGTGCGCCGGTGCGATGTCGACACGTGTGCGATTGAGATTACGATTTGTTCAAAATAAACTTCCTTTTTGTTTGTGGTTGAATGAGTAGTGTTCTTTGTTGCAAAAAAACGAAGCTATGTACTTCGCATGATTCGTTCTAGTGCGTATTTGGGCGATAGAGATTGCATACGAGAATAGGAGATGTATATAAACTACTCAATGACGCCTCATCTAAGTTCATTATACATCCATTCATTTTGCGACATATTGTATTCAAACTCAACGTGGCAAACCTGATGTCCTGGTGTCTTGTTTTCCTTTCAAAAGAGGGCAAGAGACTTACATAATGCTCCGCACTGTCCATTGACAGTGCATGGCCATGAAATCAACACGTGATATTCGTGCCTGAACTCATCATTCAGATGAGATTTCATGCGTTGGCACTTGAACAGGTCCGACATCACTAGTCCTTACAATCACTAGAACACGCGATGCGCTCTCGAATAGCTTCTTTATTTGCGACGACACCACATTCGGCGTGCTTGGCGAAAGCGGAGATTATAAACCACCAGCTGCTTTTGTGTCTCCAAGTCTTTCATGCAGCCAGCTTAGTTGGTACATGACTTACCAAAAAGACACATTCTAAGGCGCCATGTCGTCTATTGCTTCCAGCACCATTTGTCAAAAGCAGTGATTCACATCCAAAAACGTGTTGGCTGACTTATGTTTCTGAGCTGGGACGATGAAGCCTGCCAAGTAGGTCAAGAATTTTGGTGAATTAGGATTGAGGGATGGAGTACGAGCTCACTTTAAAGCGTTCAACCGAGGGTATAAATCCTCAGCCGCACAACCATCCTAATTCATCATACCTCATTCTGAGTGGTCAGGTATCAAAGTCAGCTTTCCGAAATCGCATGTTTGTTGTGCGTGACAAGATATAGGGAATACTAAGTTATTCACGCGCCGTTCAGGAATTCTGTACTAATTGTTGTCAAATGTAGATCAGGCTACTTCTGTAGCATTCTATTGTCTAGGTACTCTAGCTTGTTAGTAGTGAAGTAACTATATCTCTTGGTACATCAAACTCTAAGCAGTGACTATCTTGGCCTTGATTTAAGTTCGGTACAGCGCTAATATCACAAGGTAAATACTAGCCATCGAAGATGAAGACTAGGCTTAAATCAAGAGTACTATATTCATTTTAGATGTTGCGCATTGTGGAAAGTTAGTGGATTGCGCACTTGCTTGTAATGCGCAAAGGTGCGAAATCCGGAGTTTCTGTTACACAGCTGCTTTAGGCGATACTTGTTGTTCACCTTGCTCCTGCTCACAATGCTAGCACAATGTCTTATTTACAACTTCTTGTTTATCTTCGAACGAAAACCTAGAACACAATGTTTTAATGCTTGATACGTGGATCGTTACCTACAACATCGAGATGCCTCGGGACATTTGTGTTGGGCGCCACGTGGGCGCATCTGGACCCCGCCCGGGGTTGGCGATCTGCAGCTGAAGCGCCACACGCTTCAAAACCATGATCGCTACCAATTGTTTTCCAGGCCCTGATGTTTATTGGTTGAAGTTGCCAGGGGCCATGCTGGAAATGTACTGCTATCACACTTTGCGCCGATCGCTAAGCACGGCATCACTCAGCTCCCGTGTCCGCAGCAACAACAGCAACAATTTAGCGTACATCTCCGGATTCCTTCAGTAATCTCACTTTTCATACTACGGCAACACATCTCATATATCGCAAGGATGGTCAACGAAAGCGAATACTCTGTAGCGGATTACGAAGGCCATTATGTTCTTCCCGATGCCAAAGAAGCGCCCCTTGCCATTCGCCTCATCCAAATTCAGCCGCGCAAGCCTGACGAAAGTCCATTTTCAAGTACAATCAAATTGAAGATGCGTGTCGTGAATCTCGCAAGTTCATATTTGCTGAAAGGAGAGAGTGTCGAGCTAACAGGGAGGCCATCTGTGAGATTTGACGAGGAGATGAACGTGGAGCAGCCAGAGGAGTACTTCGGAATACCGCGAAGCTCGATGCCAATGTGGAACACGGCACAGGATGAACAACCGCCCGAACATGAAAAGCTGGGTAGACTCAGTCGCTTGGCTAGCAAATTAAGTTTGAAAGCGAAGGCTCCTAAGAAAGACCTCACCATTGTCCCTATGAATGAGATTCCAGAAGGAGAGCCAAAGATGCGGGATAGGTTTACGTGGGGAAATTATGTGGCCATGTCCTATTCATGGGGAAAGAAGGAGGAGTGGGAGATGACGGATGAAGATCGGAAAGAAGCTGCAGAGAAAGAAGAGGCAAGAAAAAAGAGGTGGAACAACTTGAGCTACGACTCTAGTGACGACGAAGAAGAAAAACACACTAATGACCAATACACAGACGGCGAAGTCCACCATGTGCTTCTTGACGGTCGGCGTATTCGAGTGCGCTACAACCTTTGGGCCGCCCTACTCGCTTTTAGAGAAATGAAGCCCTTTCAAAGCACATGGCTATGGAACGACGCATTATGCATCAACCAGCAGATGACGGACGCAGGATTCAAAGAAAGAGCAAGACAGATCCCACTAATGTCCGTCATCTATCGTCAAGCCGGTAACATCATCGTTCACCTTGGCGGCGGTTACTTCCGCGATGAAGACACCCCATGGGTTCTGGACTACCTCCAGGGCATCAGTGCAAATTACCGGACCGAATACTACGAGGCGCTTGACCACGCCGAGCCCATCATTGCACAGTCCCATCGGCAGAAAGCCAAAGTCCAGCTCGAGCGGTCGGCGAAGGAGTGGGTGGAAGGTGTGAAAGCCGATCTCCAAAAGTCTGCACGACAGGGCGATAACGACTACGCCATGATCTCACTGTACGATTTCTTCGATCGCCCATACTGGCGAAGACTCTGGATCATCCAGGAACTCGCCATGGCTCATCCTAGCGCGCCCATCCTGTGTGGTGATTTTGTCACGCAGTGGCGATATATTCGCGACGGCGCGTTGTTGTTGAGCATGATGGCGGACACAGTTCGCGATGCGATGCAGCGTGCGCTCAAACGAGAGAATAGGACGATGAAGAGTGAGCCGTCTTTCGAACATGTCGCTGCTATTGCGGAGCTTTCTGTGTCTGGAACCAGGAAGTCGGTGCAGCAGACTGATGAGTTACTGCTGCTGTTGAAGCCCGGCGTTATGGAGACGAAACATCACTCGAACTCTCTAAGGGTGACATCAAACGGTATTGGGGGAATGCGTATGCCGCTTATGAAGACACTGCCTGGCTCGCCAATTCAGCAATCGCTCACGCTCGCTGCTGACGCCCAGTGCTTCATGGACAAGGATAGGGTCTTGGGGCTACTTGCAATTCCCGCGCTCTCGACGCTACCTTTACACAATGCTACTCACTTTGCCAGTTTACCGACGACGGATATCTACGTCCAATATGCCAAAGCATGTATCCAAGCCGACCACTCGCTGGGTATCTTCGCCTTTCTTGAAGGAGGCATGTCTAACCCGGACAAAGGAAGACGCGTCCCATCATGGTGTCCTGCATTCCATCTCAAATCCAAGATTGGCCGCCTCCAGGGTGATTGGCACCCGCATCCACGACGCCCGAAATATACTCGGGGCGACTCCGAGTCATGGGACTTCGAGTACGAGTTCGCCCCAAAGTTCGAGGGCGATATTATGACTTGCCCTGGGTGGGTTATCGACTCTGTTGATGGTCTGGGTGCATTGAGTGCGTCTGATATGTCGTCTATGATGCCTGGGTCATTGTTCAAAGCAGGTCTAGTTCCGCCACGATTCAAGCCCGACTGGTCCGACATCAAAGACGAATATGATTATAATTCGAATCCAATTATGCAAGGTGTTCCGACGCGAATCTGGTCTACGCTTGTTGGGGGAACAAGCACGCATGGAAAAAAGGCGCCGGATAGCTTCAAGTGTCTGCTGACCTCGTTTCCAGAATCAAGGCCGCGCGATAGCGACTTCCTGTACAAGCGCAACTGGGACTTCCTCCAAGCGAACCGCGACCTTCCCGTTGGTGGAAAACCGATCTCTTCTTACTTTACCTCGGCTCCTACACCTACTTTCGACCCCGACTTCAGGTATCGCCCCGCTGCCCCCTCCGATCCCACCATCACAGAGGCCCATCGCGCGATGGAAGCTCGAACCAAGTTCCGTCGTTTGATGACGACCTCAAAACGTCCCTTGATGGGCCTTGTGCCGGCGTCTACGCAGCAGGGAGATATTGTGATTATCTTGTGGTATCATAGTCGGCCACTCATTGCGACGGCGGTGGAGGATAGCGCCAGCGAGGGGTTTAAGTTCCTGTTGAAAGGAGAGGCGTTTATTCCGGGGATTATGGACGGAGAACTTGTTGATTCTGGGGAGCTGGAGGGTATGGAGATGACGAATTTCAAGTTTTGCTAGGTGGTGCAAGTCAGGTAATACTTTACACCAGCCAGTTTCCGTAGTGCGAAACATAAATAGCGCTTGCTTTCGGTTGTGATAACGTTCGATGCACTACAACATAGACAAAGGCGGTTTTGAGATTTCTATAATGGATGCCTAGCCTCCATCCCAACTCTACCATCCCAATGAGCCAGGCGAGGATGTTATCCCATGCCTGGGTGGCTCGCAAGAGTGCTTGCAGACAAACGGCTTTAGATCTGTTGCTGCTGCTCGCTCGCCCACCCCGGGCTGACTCGCTGCCGGCCGACCGCCGAAGAGCTTGCCGTCTCTTCTCACTCTTACGATGGCTCACTACGGCCGCCACCTAGGCGAAGAAAGATGGCGGTTGTGTTGGAGGTCAGATAGGGGCAGCTACAGCAGGACAAGGCAGGGATTCGCCCCGCTGTCTATGCAGGTGGCATGTGCGCTGCATGGACGTACAGAAGCCAATCAGAGTGGGCAAAAACGGTCCCAACCTTGGCATCTTTCGAGACCTTATATTGGTTGTGAAGTAGATCGGTAGTTTTGTATTGTATTTGCATTATCTGAAATCCATTATTTCTCGACCGCGCTTTACATCTTCCAAAATGCCACCCGTCAACCAGGAAGCTCGTGATGGTCAGCGCACCAATGAACCAAAAGATCTTGAGACACGCACCAACGAGATCGAGAACTTTATTGCCATTACTTTTGGTGTTGTTGCCCTCGTTATAAGTTTCGGATTCATGTTGCACTTCTGGCTCAGAGTACTTCAACACTTGCTGTATTGGGTCATTACCATGGGGTCGATGCACCTACTATATCAAGGTATGGCTGGAGTCATGTGGTTGTATCGAAAGGTCAGAGGTCTCCAGAATGGAAGACTTCTTTCACTACTGGATGATGTTGTTGGCTATCCAAAGAAGATGGCTGTGTGTATTCTTCAAATATGGGGTATTCAAATTGGGCACGGGCCTCTTTATGGTAGGTCTAGATGTCGCTGTGAAGTGTCATATCTGCTAAGATCTTCCAGACCTTTATCCAGAGGAATGGAAACGAGGAAGAGAAGCATGCAAGAATCCTGAAGAGCTCAAGCAATACCTGGCTCAATTTGTCAACTGGGCTGAAGGCTCAGCAGAGGACGACGACGGAGACAATCTTCACGATGACGGCCCAGGCTTTGTCAACCCATACGACGTCGAGTATGAAGCCAACCCTGTGATATTTTCACATTTGCAAGACCATAACATGCAGCCTCAGCTAGAAAACTCTCTACCAGCTCAGGACAGCTCTAATAGGCTTGGGAAGGTTATCAAACCCTAGGAGGAACAGCCTCAAGATGTGAGCGGGAAAGATATGAGCTCTGGTATCAAGGAACATCGATCGATAAGCGCCGAGCAGGAACACCAGCTTTGTACAGCCGAAGTTCCACCACCCGCACCTGCCTGCAATGGACCAGCAACCATGTCAGTCACACTGTCATCATACCCATGCCCGAATTGCGGAGAGGTCTTCGACAAGGCATTCAAACGAAGGTCGGCATACATCTGCCCTGATCATGTCTCTCCACCACTGAAAATACTACAGCAGTCATATGAACGAGATCCATGTTCATCGCTTCCGGTGGGATCCGGACGGGTGTTACAAGACATTTGGGAATCGAACGAATCTCGAGCGTCACAAAACAACGCATGATGACACCACACCCATGCAAGACGTTTTTCAGTGTTCAAACCTGTGGCGTAAGACGCCGGAGACGAGATTTACACGAAAGGACAATTTTGAACGGCACGGAAAGTGCTGTGTGGCATTTTAAAACGTCACAAATCAATCGAAAAACTTGCATTCAACGGCCGCTGCGATGGATTCATCATATTCATGCTAGCTGCGACTCTGCTTTCACAATTGCTATCTCAGCCCAATGTCTTTCCCAAGCCTCTACTTCATGTGTTTGACCGCTTCTGTGATGTGTAATCTCCACCGCTAAGCCAAGTTCGCCTTGCCACAAGATCTGGCTCAGGCACATCTAGAGCTCGCCGGACATTCAGTTTAGACTTCCATGTTGACCCCTCTGGCGGCGTTTCCGCCTGCAATCGAATGTCTTGAGCACCGACCTTTGCGCCGATGTCCCTTGTGCCGGCACTGGGGCGAATGTGGGCGCCGAAGAGACCCTGGTAGCTGGGTCCAACAGGTCGATGATCTAAGAGAATCTTGCAGAGGTTTGGGAGCCTCGCAATGGCCTTGAACAAGTCATTCGTAAAGGCGTACTGGTCAGCACATGCGGTACGGTAGGCCAGGGCGTGGTTTTTGGTCCAGTTTCGCCGATCTTTTGGAGATGCCCATTGCACGCTCATAGTCTTCCGTGTCCCGTCTGCGAGCTCGACCACGGGCCAGATAGGCCAAGACGTGTTTACGTGCAAACATAGTCCTGGTGTCAAGAGTCCTGTCCAATCGCGTAGGATATGTGGCCCGTTGTTCAATAGGTTCTCCAGCCAACAGTTCAGTTGCTCAGGTCCAAATTCGAGCTCCTTCACATATGTTCGTAGCTGCGCATCCCGCGAGATTGCGACCAGCTTCTCTACACTCCAGAGCGTGAGACTGAACTTTGGTCGATAGCGAAGGCGCTGTTCGACACCGCCTCTTGCCTTGGTATGTATGGCTTGGCTGGCTCGCGCAAGGCTGCAGGCATCGGAATGGTCGAGAATGAAGTCGCCCGTGTTGTTTCATCGATTTCTCGCGAGGCATATCATGGTCCATATCTCAGCGGGTAGGCCTTCGGCCGTGGCTGGTGGTCTTGGTAGCAGGTTGAATGTGGCCATAATGGATGGTGGATTGAGCGAAGGAACCTAGCGTAATTCAGTGAGAGGAGAGAAAGAATTTGGGCACTCTGTGTTTGCGACAGTTTTATTACGTCATATCATTTGGTTGGAGTAATTCAGCGCGCAAGGCCCAAGCAGCACGGTCGGTGCTCGGAACGGTGCTCGGTGAAAGTGAAAGCTGGAGAGCCATACGGCGCGCCGGACAATAAGAAGCATCTACAATAGCATCTTCGGACTATCTGCAGACTATCGTCTTTAATATATTATTGTAAATCCTGCTCATATTCGGATCAGTCTTATTGTAGAGCCCGTGAACTTTAACGCACTGATACCGTACAGCAACTGGTATTGTAAATATGTTCTGAGCCGAAGGTGCTATTGTAGGCTGGCACAATAGACCCAGGGGGTATGAGATACTGTATATAGTCTCACCCGTTTCCACCAAGTCTTCTTTTTCTCTAGACATCACAGGCACTTCCAGACATTTTTGACATCACAAGCCTTTCAAGCCACTTCATCATCATCACCACCATCACCACCACCACCATGTCTCTCCTCGAGTTCTTTGCGCTGGTCGCACTCATCGGCTTCCTAGTGGCTGGTGCATACGCCTGCCGGCTGGAGCTCCGCATTCAGCACCTTCTCGACCTCCTCGCCGTCGCCAACTCCTTGCACGCCAGCGCGCATCCCGCCACCAACACCCTTGGAGACTTCGAGGCACTCCAAGATCGACTCAAGACCTCACAGGACGACAACTGCCGCCTACGGGCCACCATACACGACCTCAACGCCAAGGACCAGAGGCTTGAGAACCTCCTTGCTGCTGAGCGTGGCTCACGACGATCCCGGGTTTCGGAGGGTCAGCAGACGGTGGTTGAGCTTAGCTCCCACCTGAAGCGCCTCCAGGGGTCTCTCGCCGAGAAGTCCGCTTCTCTCCACTCCCTCTCCGCCGCCCACGACGCCCTTCGCCGCTCCGCCGACCTCGACCGCGTCGAGATGGATCGTCTCCAGCGCACGATCTCCGACCAGGCGACCTCCCTCTGGCAACGCGACGTCATTGTGGCCAGGTTCAACACCGTCACCGAGTTCATTCACCAGATGGTGGCTGCCGGCGGCCTTCAGATGGTGGTGACGGTGTTGTTCCTGGGCCTATTCGCGTACTACGGCGGATACGACCTTGGTGAGCTTGGGATCGACACCCAGAAGTTCGAGTCGTACTTTGAGTACGCAAGGGCAATGGCAGACGGGCTGCCTTGCCCTCTCCTTCCTCAAGGCAAGTCTCACTCTCTATTCCAGTTGCCTTCATCTCATCATGCTAACTTCCTTCACAGGCGGCTTCAGACTTTCTGGGATCCAATTCCCGCTCACCGGTGTGCGTGTGGTCGGCACACGCATCATTCAACTTGGCAACACCTTCCTCTCGCGCTCGGCTCCTTTCTCGGCTTGAGGTCAAGGTCATTCTGCTGGTCAGGTTAATCTTCCTCCGATGCCAAACCCTCCACTCGGAAACGTGCTGGACACACCGCTAGCGAAGAAGGCTGCCAATGTTCCTGCTGTGTCGGCCACCGCCACCACCACCACCACCACTACCGCCACCAAGCCTGCTGCCGCTGCTCCTCTTGCCGGCCCAATTCCCGCGCCGCCCTCTCAGCCCGCCAAGGCGGAGACGAAAAACCTGGCTTTCCAGCCATCGAAGAAGCCTGGCTCGTTTGGTGTTCAGAAGTGATGCATTTTGTAATTTGAAATGCTCAACGATTGTATGGTAGTTCTGGCGTTTGCCTTTCCATTGATATACCTGCTGGTCAGGTCGGGTTTCAGATTGTTTAACGATTGTACATTACTTTGCTCTTGGCTTCCCCTCATCACGCCTGCTGGTCAGGTCGTGTAATGCCATTATATTCCCTCCTCGAACACTTGCTTGATCACTTTGATCCATTGATCCATTCCTCCTTGACATCCACGAACGATCCTGGTCTGTAGCTTTGGATGCGCCCGATACGATCTTTGCAGCTTCCATTCTTGGAAAACTTCCTCTTCCATGCAGATGCGAAGATTTCCCGGAAGCGGGCTGGCTCCTAGAATCGTCTCTGTAGTTAATCCAATTTCCCAATTTTGGAGTGCACCAGTGGTTTTTAGCTTTCCGCAAAGCCGGCTCATATATCTATCATCTTCGATAAGCTTGTGTGCAATGTCTAGGCTGCCTCGGAACAACGATTGATATGAATTTGCACATATATCGATGTTCTGGGAGTTATGGCTCAATCTGGTATGGTGGGCACGAACCGTTATGCGTGGATGCGCAGCGCAGGATTCCTTGGCAACTTGTAAACCGGCTTGTGACGTTTGGCCAGTGATGGCATTGACTTTTGCGACATATATCGTTTTGAGGTACTTGAAGTACTGCTCAGGGTAGTCGTTGACGAAGTAAGCTAGATCGGCGAAAGTGTCAAAGTGCAGTTCATTGTGTCGGAGCTCGAGGCCGTGCGTTTCACTTTTGAGTTGGCGACATGCCTGTTGAATGTGATTTCTCACTGGATGAGGTCTTGTTGTATAAGTCTGTCGATCGACGGAGACTTTACCAAAGACGCGTTCAAAGAAATGTCCAACATCGTCGTCCGCGATGCGATATTGGAGACCGTACGCGTAGTCGAAGGCGTAAGCATACAATTCGTTTCGAACTTCCCCTGGCAAGTCCAGCAAAAGCCTAGACAGCTTCCTTGCAGGTACACAAGTAATTCTGGCCAGACAAGTGGTAGTTGAGATGTTGTCGTTGTGCTATTGTGGGTTGTAACTTGCGAGTTGTGCTTTTTGCGTCGCTAGAAGGGCAAATTATGTATAGCAGCTGTATCTGATAGAGCAAAAGGTTGGCCGTACATTATGTTCGTATTGCATCTCTTCGTTGTTTACGTCAGATTAAGCGGTGATTGCATATAATCGCAATCTATTTGAACTAACGTCACCCCACTGCGAAGAGAGGCACACAATGAAGCGAGACAAATCACAGGTACTTTGAGCTGAAAGAACACTTACAAACCAGCAACGTCTATATAGTGAATTTACTTGCCGAAACAATATGAAAGAGCTTCTCAAGTGCAAGTCTTGCGTTCTGAATTCAAAGGTGACAAGTCCTTCAGTATTCTTTACAGCTCGTCGACAAGAGCATCCGATTGGATCGTTAAATACACCTCAGTCTACCGTATCGCTCTGCAGCTAATCGCTGTTGTATGTTGTGTATATCCAATATCGTGCACTAGATCAAGTTCTGGGGTTCAACGGCTCTTGTTAGCTGAATAGCTGCCGAAAAGCGGATGATCTTGTCGCCACCTTAGTCAGTACTCGAAACTTGAGCGCACAAGAGGAAACGCGACCTGCACGGACGATGCTCCAGTATTGGAGATAACGTAGGAGTCTCAGTAATATCCCTCACCACGTAACGAGAAGTACTGCGTAACGAGAAAATCAAAGGGTACTTTAACTTCAAGGCAGTGGACTTCTATATCAAGACTGCTATGCTATGCTGTTTAGGGTAGATTATAGTGGTTATCCTATACCTTCCTAACAATTTACTTAGTAAAGTTACCAACCTCATCGTCGCCTTCGTGCTTTAGAAGTTGGGCCTCTTGTTGTTGGGTAGCACGACTCTCCTACTTTAGCTCTAATATTACATTCCTATTACTCTCAAGGTCAAAATAATACAGCGCCCATTTCTTATAGCTAGACCACACGCTGATAGGTCCTTATCAGCCCTGTGGCGGGTGTTACGGGACGATACATGAAACATCGCTACCTGGTTCTGTACTTTGCCATCCTAAGCGAGTGACCCTGGTCATCACTGACGGTCAATGCGCGTCTTACATAATAATACATTACACGGTAACTTAGATTATAAGGATAAGCATTACATGGTCGTTGGCTGGTTCAGGTGTGGCGGTGCGCTAACCCTACAAGTCGGCCTACCCCGCCCGGGCTGAGCATTGCTATACCCTTCACAACTCGAAACAACAACATTCGACTCACAGAACTTTAACACCGTCACTCACGAAATACGTTTCCTAGGTATTGCTTCGCGGCCTTTCTATCTGTATGCTCGCTGACCTTGATAGCTAGGACTGATACTCTGTGCTCGATGAACGAACGAGGGGCCCAAATCGTCTCTTGATTTAGGCTGCTGCATTTGAACCCGGCCAGACCCATTCCTACCGCTTGCCCCGTGCCCAACCCTATACGAAACAATGCGTCTTTTGTGATGGAGCAAAATACCGAATTCAGCATTACCGACGATCTGGCAGAAATCTTGACCGGGCTAAACTTCGAAAACACCTGGATGATCAGCTCGAGACAACAATCATACAAAACACCCTGTGGCTAAAATTCGGCCAAAGACAATGTCCTTACTAGGTTACGTGTACAAGCCGCTCTCATCTCCCCAATCGATACGTCTCCTTATCGTTCAGCCTGGCTCGAAAGATGACCCGCTGGCATGCGTTCTAGAAGAAACGACACTATTTACACATCCGGTCTACGAAGCCATTTCGTATGCCTGGGGTGTCGTCAAATCAGATATCAGGATCTGCGGCCAGGAGGACAGTCGTGTTGAAATACCCTACAGCCTGGAACGAGCCTTACTTCGATTCCGGCACCAGGATGAGCCGCGCCATTTGTGGGCCGATAGTATTTGCATTGATCAGAGTAACCTCCTTGAAAGAAATGAGCAGGTGAAAAGAATGGGAAAAATCTACTCCAGTGCCTTATCTGTCTTGATCTGGCTCGGGGACGAAGATGAAGAGACACAGCTAGCTTACAACTGTATTGAAATGCTCAGTGAGATACCCTCCAGAGCTCTAATGCAGCAACAGATTAGCCTGCCTGGGATAAATTCTCCAACTTTTAATGCCTTGAGGAACTTGTTAGCCCGATCATGGTTCAATAGAGCCTGGACTTATCAAGAAAGCGCACTGGCACGGAACGACAATGGGGAAAAGCAAGCATTTATATTCTGCGGACCTTTTGTGGTTACAGCATGGAAAATGTTTTCTATGTCCGTCTCATCAGCCTATCTACCTTCAATTTTGCGCCACAGTTTGTCACTAGGAAATTTTGACAGTCCCAAATACTTGGGAACTAGGCCTAAGAACATTACTCAACGATTTCTCGATAGGACAAGTTCAGACACAAGACTCCTGCATGAGATTCGTGGAATACGAGGCACGCATTGTTCCGATTCCAGAGATCTAGTCTATAGCATTCTTGGAATGGATCCAGCAGGGGAATTAATCGAGCCTGATTATGCAAAATCGGTCGAAGACGTCTTCTCGGAATTTGCGAAAACCGTCGTCAAAAAATATAGGAATCTAGACATATTGGGCCACGTTACGACTCGCCGCCGCAAGAACTATAAGAGTCAAGTTGGGCCACTACCAACCTGGGTTCCTGACTGGCGAGATAACAGTAGTTCGAGTTCATGTCTACATACCGCGGAGTTCACTACTATCGAAGGTAGTCGGAGTTTGTACCAAGCTACTGGAACATCACTTGTGACTATGCTGGAACATTCTGATGAGAATGAGCTCTTACTGCTAGGACTACGAGTTGATGCTGCCCAGGAGCTTCTTGAACCAGGTCCGGAAGCAAGCTACGGGTGTTTTGTTGATCAATATCTCGCAGGAAGTGGGATTATGAACTCTCCATTACCGGTCGGTCAAGCAGAGACCTCTCGTCATATTTATCCGCACACTGGAGATAATATCAGAGTCGCATTCCTTCGACTTTTCACTCTGGATGCTTCTGTTGATTATAACGGCGGTCGATTCAATGTTGCGGCTCATTTTGGCAAGCTCAATAACGACAACTACATGGCTCAATTCGCCAACACTATAAAGCGGGTAAAAGTTGGTCGTATCTTTTGTTTCACGAAGCACAATCGCATTGGGCTAGTCCCAGACGACACAAAGGTAGGAGACTTGATATGCTTGCTTCAAGGGGGTTCGGTACCTTATATCTTACGTCCGGCTGGGAATAAGTACATCTTCATTGGCGAGTGCGTGATTCTCGGTCTTATGTATGGAGAAGGCCTTATTGAGAGGCGTAAGATCGTGGATCCCGCATATGACGGGGATGATATTTCGTGGCTCGACCGATTACATAACGAAGCCATGCCTTTTCAAGCAGAAACGTTTTGCGTCAAGTAGAAATACTAGGGATCAAGGTTGAACATGTTCCTGCTTAGACATACATAATCTACACTAGGATGCTTCTTTGCGTTCACAGTTTGCACAGCTAACTTACTAGAATTAATGCCAAGCGCCACTGCGTTGATTGTAAATCTGGTGTAACTAGTTCTTAAGCCAATTAGCATGGCCAACCTGGCGTCGACGTATTAGTATCAAAGTCGGTGGAAGGAGACCGAAGAGCTGGATGTACAAGGAATAGAGACGAGCTCGAGGGTGCTCTGGAAGAAGCATCCTCACACGCTGACTAGTATGTCTAACCTGGCATACACCTGGAAGTCCCAAATTCAAAATTAGAAAGGCTATCATATTAATTGAAAAGTGCAAAGCTACAGAAGCGGGTCCTTGGCCTGCGCTATCCTAAAAGTAAGCCCCGGAAACCCACAAGTCACGTGGTTTGTATATAAGCTTCCCTGCCACATTCAATAATACGGAACACTTATTCCCCACTCTTTACCTACACCTAACATAGAGTCCTCGTGTGACGGTACTGTCGCACATGCTGTTCTGCTTCCGCTCTGCTTCTGCCCCGAGCGCTGTTCGGCTACTGCCTCGCCTGGCAGATAGTTGTTCCTCTCCGCCCCTTTTGTATATAGACCCGACTGTCGCTCGGACCATTGAGTTCCTTAGCAACCTCTTGGCTCTTCACAATTATTATTCGTAGCATAACAATAGCAAGCTTCAGACGAGCTGTTGCAGTCCCTACGCGTTGCTCCCGTAACGCCTCGATCAAAGCTCTAAACAGTGGCAAACTCAGAATTGAAAGTAGGAAAATCTGAGGCTACTTTTGTTTTCTAGAATATCTACTGTAGATCATGGCTGTGCCTTTTCTTAGCTAGATTGGGTGAGAGCTTAAGTGGCAGTTCAGAGCAGCCAATAGTCATGGGAACCTGGGTGCGCGTTGGACTAAAAAGACACTATGTCGCGTGACAGGTTGGCAGTCTGGGACTTCAGCGCTTCTACTGCGAGCATTTTCTAGCTGTCATTTGATTAGATAAGGCGTTGAAATAAGGCATGCGCATGTCAGGCGAAGCCTAGTGCAGCACAGCCTACTTGATACAGTCACTACCAAAACTGGCTTCACCTCCCGCAAAAATACCCTACACATCGTGGGCCTTTTATTACCTCACCCTCAGATTCTAAATAGGTACCATTAGACTAGACAAGTGGTTCATTATGGCGCAAGAAGATTTCCCGATGTCATCACTGAAGCTTGCAACTCTCTATTCGGAGCTCCAAGTTAGCTTCATAGTTATCAATCCAAGTATATTAAACAAATACCTCCATAGAGATCAGAACAGAGTTTGTGCTTATGGATACACTTCGCGGAAAACCTGTAGGTGGACTTCACATCCTTCCATAAAAGCCATGCCACATACACTCCTGCCTATCATTTGTCGTAGACCCACGTTGCTTACGTTGTCAAAATTAGCCCCCTCTCTTATCTCAAATGTCACGTATCCATTAGAACCGCTACTACTAGTTCCTTTCCAATTGTAGACGCCTAGAAAAGAAAAAACTGTGATATCATGAAAGACTGAATTATTCCGGCAACTAGAGAGAGGAACGAGCTCCACGCTTTTGGTACATTAAGATAGAGGGGTATTGCCATGATGGAACAAGCTCCTGCAACTGCAGCAGGAATGGCCCAACGCCATTTGGGGAGGCGGCCGCGCTTCCATTCAAGAAGCGCAGAGACCACTAGCCCTTGAATTTGGGTTAACATCGCTAGGATAAGGAACCAGAAGTCCGCGTCGTTTGCTGTTCCTTGGAGATGAGTTGAACGGACGTATCCAAGAGAGAACAATGGGATAGGAGCTACAGCACAGCTGAAGATTGCTAGCCACGAGATAGAAGCTCTGACTTTCTTGGAACCGGCTTTCGTATCAGACTCAGCCGCGTTTCCGGGCCTGCTAACAAGTTAGAATCGCATAAGCTTGCCGTGATCTTTTGTCCCTCTATCATACTTTTGTACTAACTTTCGAACTTCTGGCCTGCAACATACGTTAATATATTAGTGTCTTCTACCTCAGTTCCGTATCAGCAACTGACCATGTGAGTGAACGTCGAGGAAGAAAGGGTGTGTCTTCATCAACATCAAGGTTACATATTCCGTAATGCAACTTGACAGTCTCGTCCAACCGCATCCATCGCTCTTGGATTGGCTTGAAAAATTCTGGTTCGAAAAGACCCTGCTGAGCAGCATCAACCATTTCGGTCTGTAGATCAACTGCTAGACTCTCGTAATCTGTCAGGATACGCGCAAAGTCATCTCGCTTTTTTGACTGATTGCCGGAAATCTGTTTACTTCTAAGGACCTCTTTAATGATGCGCATGCCTTCTGTCCAGACCGGAACGAAGTCATTGCTTTTCATGTACAGCTCGCTGAATTGACATTGCCCTGAGTTGATGTCTTTCCACTGCTGTCTAATATAATTGCAATCTGCTACCCAATCAATAGCTTCGGCATTTCGTGGTCCATCTGTGGATGAAGCACGTTTTAGCTGGAACCTTTGAACACGGTGGACGAGGCGAATGTCGAACAGAATCAAAGCCCGAGCAAGAGGGACCTGGGATGGCTTGCGAGTAGGTCCATATCGGTCACATACTACAAACTTCGGAGCCATTAGGCCTTCGTCGCGTTAGGCAAGATCAGATCGTTAGCACTACTTTGACTCACCAGGCATGTGATAAGCTTCCTTATCAGTTCGTTGGCGAAGTCGTTTCATATCCTTAACATCATGCGCGGAGCTTGACGCCATTGTATGGATCTCTGCAATTAGAGCTCGCGATGCGGTGATGCAGAGAGCTTGGAGGTTCAGATTAAGATTATCGACTTAGCTGGCAGTATTTAAGCTGCAAGGAGCACCACGTAGGTCAGCTAAAGTTGCTCTCATCTGATTCTGCTTGCTGTTGTAGAAGAGGCAAGATTGATGAAGAACAAAAGTGGCAGTGCTCTGTCATGCTTGTTGTGGTCTCACCGGTCAGCTGATTACATCACGGTGATTGATGGATGAGCCAGGCAGCAATCGTCAGGCAGGCCGGCTGTTAGCTTCGGCTGATACGTCCCTCTACTGCATGGGCACTAAAGAACTCTCGAAGCAGGGTTATGCTGCCGATCGCGATAAGGTCTACAAGTATACAATGTAACTGCTTGTATTTCTGTGTGAGTGGGACGGCAGCAATAATGTGAGGTAATAACAGCAACACGACTGGCTGGCCGCGGCTGTGCGGGCACGCACAGCGCCCTCTATCCAGCGCTCAGCCTGTTTCCGCACCAGCTTCTGGCATATAAGGTACCCTTCTGCCTGCAATGTAGTGCCTTTGTTCGTCTGGATGCGACTTTTGGCCATGCACCCACTATTCAGAAGGACTCTCAGTCAAAAAACTGATGTCTACAAGTGCACAATGACAAATGCCAAGCTCAGTTGATCAGGTGAACAGTGCAGCTGTGTGAACATGATTGGTCGAGTTGTTTGACTCGCCACCTTGCTTCACCGGTTCTCGTAAATAAAACCCTAAACTTAGCCTTGTGTTACTGCTCAACCTCTCAATCATTCTAGTGATTCTTTTCACCTACTTAACCAAGAAAACGAATAGCCCACAAAATGCTTTTTCATACCAGCCGCTTTCCGAGACTTCCCGTGGAGGATTTGGAACTCGACTCATATGCCTATATCCGGGTGGCTTCAATGATCACATATATTGTACACTTTACCATGCCAATATCCTTGAAAGTCGGCCTCAAACAGAATATACTGCACTGTCATACGTATGGGGCGATGCTACACAGACACAATCTATTCAGTTTTGCAGGCAGTATTTAAGCAGATGAAGACATGCGCTGATCGCATGTCTGGGATAGAATGTTATTTCCTGTGTAGCCTAGCCTAGCCTGTAGAACGTAGCTAACGAAGGTTCTATTTGTCAATGCAACATGTGTCAATCCAGAAGTACTAGAGCTGATCCTGGGCCGCCTGCTTGGCGCAGATTGGCGCAGAACTCAATCTTTCGATAGTTACCCTTCGTTTCTCAGGTGTCGCTTCCTAAATCTTCGAAGAGAACCTCGGCATCCTCCCATCGGTGTTGAAGAATAGCATAGGGCGGGATAGTCTTCCCTCGAAAGACTGTCAAGACGAGTTTCTCTGAATGATCGAAATAAAGAAGTTGCGTGGCTACTGCCTCTCTTCTTCTGGGATGTGAGAGAAGAGAACGTGAACGATTCAGGTAACGGCTGTGTGGAAATGACCAAGATAGCGTGGGGACAATAAAGCGGTTGACGGATTGTGATGGCCGGATGTGGGCTGTGAGGTCAGCCTGTCGAGGCAGTGCACGCGAAGCCGCTCAACAACTAGCTCAGTCACCAACGCTGCTCTAACGTAGTGTATTTACATAGGTGCCTCACTGATTCACATGTCAACGGGGAACTTCGCGCCGCTTTAGCACCTTCGCTGTGTGCGGAGCTTTCCGTACAGCAAGGCAAATCTCCCAACAAGGCAGAACCTACCGTTGGGGGCGTTCTAAGTAATTGCGGATCTGACGTCATGCCGTAGAGTTCCGGAATTCTTATAAGTCTTCAATCCACCAGGTTTCTTCGGTGCATTCTTGAAAAAAAAATCGGCCTACCGCAAGGCAAAGAATATTTACCTCAGTAAATCGCATCTTTAAGTTACATTATCGCACTCGCCGGTATTATGGCCTCTGCACTTACGATGGTATTATGACCCTCCTAGCTTTTGGTTGCGCTAAAATGCTGAGTGATGTAGCCACAGGAGCCAGAACCAGCTCACGTAGCGGCAGCTACAAGCACTGATAATCTGTCATTTACCACCGCACGAAGCAGTCCCTTTACGAACGGCGACTTTCAGGTTGTTGAGAACGGCGCATATCCTACAGCGACAAACGGAACTTTTATTAGTCGAGTGGCAATAAACTTCCATAAAATTAATTGGAGAAAAGCTGCCGTAGCTGCAATGCCGCTTGGGGTGGGCGTTGCAGGAATAATAGTAGCACATCTCGATCAGCAGGCTAAAGGAAAAGAGAATGTTGAAACGAATTAACATTCCTCCCTGCGACGTGAGCCACCCCCGGTCTCGAGCCAAGTTTACAATTTTGACCTGATTAGACCCACTATCTGATTCTCTAAAGGTACGATGATCTCCTGTCCGCGAACAGATATTTTGCGGCAGCTGATGACTGATACGTCTAGGAAACTATCAGAGCAATCCTGCTTCTTGAAGTTATTCCCGATTCCCAGGTCGGTGTTAAAGATGGTGGCTAGTACAGACTGGAGTAGGCCAGTTGATATACTAGGGGCTCTAGGGTTCATTCAAAGAGGATGAGCGCGGAGCTGGAGAGCGGGCTTGAGTAGTCTAGAGTAGATTGTCTATCTTGGGATATCAAGTTGAACACAAGGAGAGGTAGGCTCTTCTTGTGCACGTCTATATAGGGTGGTCCCTTGCAGTGCTCGCTGCGAGGAGCGCAAGGGGTTGCAAGCCCTCGCTGTGTTGTGTGCGAGGAGAGTGCCAAGATCGCCCCTCGTGCATGACATTGGGGGGGGGGGGGGGGTTGGTCACGTGATCCAGCCACGCGTGTGGGACGGCGTCCTCCGAGGTTGGCCCAAGTATGACCGTACAGTGTCATCCTGTACTGTTTCCTTTAACCTCGTCGTCCCTCCTACACAGGTTCGTAACAATTAGCCACGCTAGTCAGCGTGTCGAGATACTCGTCTCTAAGCGCCCTCTTTCTCGCCTCCATCGCTTATGAAAATAACTTTTTACACTTGTTATATCTTCCGTTACTGTATAGCGTTATAGCACATTTATACACATATTAGTCTATCTCTACTCTCTTCTTTAGCTACGTAGATAGTCTACTAACTAATTAGTCTACTACTCTATGTATATTTTATTAGCTTATAGACACCTTAGTCTGATATATAATATATAATCTATTATCTCTACTATACTTATACTTATCTACTTATAGTCTAGGTAGATATACATACTATTTTAGTTTACAGTAATAGATACGACTTAGAACTTAGTTTTTAAGCTTTATCTTATATTTAACTTAATATTCTAAGATAAAAAATGTACTTTAGACTACTTAAGCTTACTTTCTACTACTTTACTTATCCTCTTCAAAACTTACACAATTTCTAGAGCTTTTAAGTAGAACTACTAGTTTACTCTAGTTCTTACTAGCTACTATCTTAATAGTACAATAGTCTCCTTACAGCTAAAAAAGCAATAGTAGGATTAAAGGGGGGTATAGACAGGGCCAAATGAATGATCGAAAGCGTTAAAACTATCGCCAGGATCTCGCTTGCAAGCTAGCAGGAGAACAAATACTTGGATGCTGTCGAACTGTTCGACCCCTTCTTTGGACGAGGCTCTTGCAATAGAACGATATTTTGAGTTTTGATCTATCAGTGTCTCGCTACCCTGCGTGTCTCGCTTCGCAGTAGGTGTCATTATGATACTTATTTCATCGGACTTGGCTGTCACCAAGATTGAGGCATTGTTTTCCTCAATCTAAAAGCCCTTTTCACGCAAACTCCTCATCACTTTCAGCCAATGATCCAAATTGCCTTTCAACCCGTATTGAACAATGTGTGTCAGTTGCGCGCTGTTCTGTACCGCCATTTGTACTGCATCCTCGGTGAAGAGCTCTTCCTGAAGGCAAACTCGAAGGTTTTCCGGCAGTGCGCTGACGCTGACTGGCCGTTCCGTTGTCATGCCGTACGCGTCCTCGAAGTTAACTTGAACAAGATCCTCCCGATACTGTTTATCTATAATGAGGCAATGCACCAAGTCAACCGAGCCCCGATGCATGAACTGGATGAGCAACATGTGTGCCCAGACCAAATGGCTGTCTAGATAAGCTTTCGGCTGGTGGGCTCGAACGGAAACGTGAGGATAGTCGGCGCAAAATTCTTTGACTTCATGCAAGCCTTCTGCAGGTGCGTTGCTATTGCCGAAACGACCATCAAGGATGTGAAGCGTGCCGATGCACCTCAGGTCCGACTTGGAAGTAGTGCTGAGGAAGTGTGCTGCATCTTTGAAGTTTTCGAAGTAGAGGTCGTTGAAGTGAAGATAGTAGCTACGGGATTCATAGCGAAGTTGACGGCATACTTGTTGTAGCTGGTATACGTCCTCCTCGATTAGTCCCGACGTGGTAGTTCCATCAGCCTCCACGACACGGCCAAAGAAGTGTTGTCGATCTCGCCGATATATGATGCCATGTTGCCTCGTCAATACGAAGTGGTAGATGATATTGCGGAGCTCCCCCGGCAGCCGCAGTAACGGGAACGACGCGGCCATTATCGACGAATAAATTTGAGTGAAGACTTGAATAAACTAGCTGGTACGCATATTGTGTTTCGAAAGGATAGAAGGGATAACGGAAAGGTAAATGAAGTCTTTGCGATGATCGGAGCTTTGCGGAGTGTGGGGGCCCGAAAATATTCTGCATCAAATCTCACTATGTAGCTTCATCAACCCTGACGCTTCTTTGACGTGGTTAGGCAAACAGCGAGATATGGTTTCAGAGCTTTGCAATGACTTTCAATCTTAAACAAAGAATCTATTTTTATGACAGCGCCTTTGTGCATTACATTGCGAAGGGTTAAAATCGGTTGAGATCGCCTTCTGACAATGCTGTATATTCTTCATTTGATAGCATAGCCGTGAAAGTCACCATCATTATCCAAAGTGGGACTCGCTCAGTTCAATCATTTCCGCTGTTGTCCTTCAGATGCCTTCTCTGTAGAATTTTCTCACTTTTATGACCCAACGATCGATTGCACCTTCCTTTTCACGACTCAACATGCCTGTCATGAATGTGTTCGTTTCGAGTTTTGTTTTGAATGCCGTCTCACTGAAAAAGTCGTCGTCTGGGTGTAGTCGGAAGTTCGTGGGTGGAAAGGAATAGTTGATGCCTTCGAGCCGTGACGTCGCTCTGGCGCGCATTTCGTTCTGGTTGACCGGATCCTCGAAGAAGTTACCCAGATCCCAGCGACCATGCAACGCCATTTGTATCATCAGGCCTTCGAGAACGAACGCGGGCTTCGTTTGCCGCCAGCCCTTTACGGTGGTATGAAGCGTAACTCTCGGAAAGGCGCGGCAGAAGTCAAATGCGAGGGAATGCATGGAGTTACTTTTCGGCACTGTTGCACTGCTTAAGGCTTCTGATCGATTACTGCAGAGCCCGTAGAATGACGAGTCAATGGTCATATGCCGCAGATATGACTTGTGGATGTCGGGACACATGGCTGTGAAGTCGCGAAAATCGTGGCACCCCAGGAAGGTGATCTGATTGAAACGAACACCTACACCGCGAGTTTCGAGTCGCATTTCTCGGTTGACGTATTGCAGCTGATTATTCTCGTGCATTGTTCCGTTAATTCGTTCGTCGAGCATGCCCTTAGCCGCAAGAACTGCAATCTCGTACGCGGGCTTAGGTCGGTATCGACGTATCGCACTAGCTTTGAGAAGTAACTGAGTGTCGCCGTGGCTACTTACTCGGAACAAAAGACCACCAGGTTTCGACAGTACGTATGCGTATATGACGTTGCGCAGCTCGCCAGGAAGTCGAAAGAAATGGCAGTTGTTGCTGGCTTCCATCGTTTCAGACTTGGTGGGCGTCATTTGTGAGTGTAGTAGAAGTTGGGGTACAGAGTTGATTGGACGTAGTGAACAGTTTGGAGCGATGTTGATTCCATTGTTGGAGCTCCGAAAGAAATTTTATACTGGCAGGGTCGGTGATTTTCAAACCCACTGGGCACACACCAGAAGTGAAAGTGGTTGCGTGAGACAAGTGCCATCTCGGCACCAAAAAACAGAGTCCGGCACCAAACAGTTGTTTGGTCGGTACCAATTGCGCACCCTGCCACGTGCATTATATACATCCGACATCGGGAATCTCCCCAGTTTCTCTATGATCCGCTGCATTTCATGTACCTGAGTATATCGCCTCATGCTAATATATGGTTTCGGTACGCCCGAACCTTCACGTGGTGCAAAGCTCACAAGTGAACTGGGATGTTGAGACGCAGCAGGAGCTTGGCTGAGAAAGCGCTTGCCTAAGCACAATGAAACATTTTGACAAACCAAGCACGACAGCATGGTCCCAGGATCGATTTTATGGCATGATGAGAATGACTAAAATAGGTTGTTTATCTCCCTATCGCTTTCAAAAAAGCGGCATGATATGATGTTTCTACCAGGGAATCGGGACAGCTACGATAAGAGTGCCGTCCAAACTCGCAACAAGTAGCGACACGATTTGAAAATAGAAAATAGGGAGCCAGAAACGATTTGAAAATTATTACGTCTTTTAGATGGCATCAAGACCCTTGGCCACGACTACAATCACGTCACCAACTCCGCCTCCTCCAAGCCGGGGCTCATTCTCAGCATTCACGAACTGCAAATCGCTCCACTTGACAAGTTCCAATTTATACCTCAAAGAGTCTCACACCCGAATTTCTACCTTTCTCTTCCTTTTCTTCTAACATACACTCTCGCAGCATGCCAACAGCAGCGCAACAAAGAGAAGTGCCGACAGGGCTGCAAGTGCGATCACCGCGATCTTGACGTTGCCGTCCATGCTTCGAAGTGAGCATTTTTTGTCACCGGAGGCGGCAGCGGCGCTGGCTACTGAAGTAGCTGCAGCCGCTACGTTGGCAATGTCGGGGATGGTGATGGTCGCCATGTCGAGATTTGTTTGATGGACGAGGAGGAGACGGTGGTAGATGGATCTGGAAGGAGGTGAGCAGTGGCGCGTCAGAGACCGCAAGTTGTTCTTACCTCCTTTGACCTCGCAAAAGGCCAAGAAATCCCGGGTAATAGGCATTGGCACAGTCATCAGTGAAGCCAATAGCTCGAGCATATCCCGCCCTCAGCACCCTTCACCTCATCTTATACCCCTTCTCTACCCCTTGTCTCAATCAACACTGCCACTCTATACATGCAGTGCCGAAATCACTTCCACATTCAGCGAGATGTCAATATTTGACATGCGAGCACGCGACGGGAAGGCAGGGCATCCCCGCTCAATAGGAATCGACGTTGTGCAGACTACGAATCTATTGGTATGGCAGGAAGCCAGGAAACCTCCGGTACCACATCGTATGCATGTTAGCATCGCACGAAGGCCATATTAGAACTGACCGGATAGTTACACCCGGGATTCCACGAGCAGGGGAAATGGATGGGAACGTGAGACTGCATGTACGAAACGTCATCCGATGGAGCGTAATGCTTGAAAGCATATGGGCAACTCAAAAGAGCTCTTCACATCACAAGGCAGTCAGAATGTCGATGAAGTATATTGATTACATGAGCATGAGAGTTCCTACAACCACGACCTTTTCGCACAGCTTTCACAATTAAATATTGGTCGCCACACCCCCATCACCATTCCTACCACCACAAAATCTCGATCTAGTATTCTGCCCAGCATCTAAATCGACCCGACTCGACTCCTCCAGTTCGACGGGGGCATTGACTCTGCCGCGAACCGGCTCTGTCTTTAAGTGACAGCCACCAAGTTCTACTATTGACCTTGGATCGTCGGGTTCAATAGCATCCACACTATTGCCATGTACTTCGCTCGCACCACGCGTGTCTGCCATTTTGGGTGGTGTATGCCACGAGACTGATTTACTCATCGCTGGCACTGAAGATGTGGATTGCGCCTTGATTGTCGGTGTAGGTAGGTTTGCGTCCATCTCCGAGTATGCAGTTCCAGGTTGCTTCGTATCAATGAATGGACTACTGCTCGGTATGGGCTTCGGTACACCACTCATCTCCTTCACATCGCCAATATCTCCACACCCGCCGCGCATCTCCCCAGGCCCCTCAACATCCGGCAACGTCGGCTTTGCATGCAAGCCACCGCTCGGATCCCAACTCGCTGGCGTGGATGGCATAGACTTGGAGTGCTTCCAGCGCCGCAGGACGTATAGCACTGTGCCGATGGCCAGGGCGAGGACCGCTGTCCCACCGGCTGCGGCGCCGGCGATGATGGGCGTTTGAATTGGCGGCGAGGACGCGGAGTGGGACAAAGCAGTAGACGTATGGATTATTGTAGCAGTGGTTGTGAAATTTGTGGACTGGTTTGTGGAGTCTGGATGTGGGTTTGCGGCAATGCTGGGGACGGGTCGGTTGTTCGGCTGACTTGATTCTTCTACTTTTGTGCTCGAGCCCGGGTTTACTGGAGGGACCCAGGAGTCTCTGCCTGAAAGAGTTGTCGTCAACGGCGGGCTGATGTCGGAACTCGTGACCGTTTCGAGCGTGGACAAAGTCGAACTTGTCCGCGGCGTAGTTGCTAGCGTCAATCCCGCAGAAGTGGTCTTCGACCCCAGGCTCGTCGCCGTGACCATACTGGGTCTCTTTGAAGAACTCGACACCGATGTTTCGAGCTGATACCATTTATCCGGCACGTTGTGTGAGTTGAGACTCTCTCTCGTATCCTTGCATTCTCGCTCAAACGTCTTAATTAATGCTAGATTGCGGCATGTCAGCAACATCAGCTAGAACCTCTATGCGTGGACATACTGGACTTATCTCCCGCATTCGTACAGTTTTGCCAGACACAATCGCCCCACATGCTGAACCACTTGAGTACCGGGTCACTGTCGGTCAGCTGGCAGATTCCCCTAAAATTGTCTGCGCAGTTGTTGTCATGCTTGTCGTAGTCGCCTTTGATGCATTGATGCTTAGTCTGAATTAGTATGCATAGGCATTGAGAAGGGCGGATAACTCACGGAACATCTTGGAAGAACGAGCTCGGGCTCGGCTTTAGTGCAGTCGCGAACAGCCACTGTTAGCGCAGTGAGAAGAAGGAAAATGAGGAACATCGTGCTTCGAGAATGGATATTCGACTCGATTACACTACCATCGCAGCAAGGTCATGGAAGCCATGTCTTATACCACACACGAATTTACAGACGTACTAAATGAGACACTGTTTGCTAGCTCGCCACATCCCAGCACCCCATCCAATACCCTCGACGAGACACAAGGCCGCCAAACCAAAATTCTCGCAGTTGGCAAACGGGAGCCTGCATCTCGCACGAAATTATTGGTGCCACACGCTGTTGGTCCCACCATCCAGATTCCCGGCCCAAGCGTTCGTGCTCCAAACAACTGAACATTCGGATATGCGAAATTGATCACCAACGCCCAGACCAAGCGTTCGCGCATGTTGCAGGGCGGAATGAGGGAGGGAATAAGGCGGCAATGCTCAATGGGAAGAAAAGGCCGTATTAGCCTCACTGATACCCGACTTTGTTCCCGTGCTCGTCATACACAGGCGACCTCTGGACCGGAAGTATCTCATCCGTCGAATACCTTGGCTTCGTCGCATAATGCTCATACACCGGTGATCTATGCGCAGGATGTATATCCTCCTGTCGATTTCCACACGGCGATCCAGTAGACGTCCTAAACGGCGTTCCATGACGATACGGCTCAAATGAACCCTGCTGCGAGCCTGGTTTGTATGCCTGATACGTCGTTCCGGGTGACTTTGAGCCCTGCACCGGCGGTTTATAATGGCCGTACGGATCGTGTGCGTACGGGTCGTGCGGGTCATGGTGTGCGGCCCTCGAGCTTGCCGCGACAGCGGTGGTACCGAGTGACTCTTGCGAATTGTGGCCGTAGCGCAATTGGTCGATGCGTGCTTGGAAGCCATCACGGTGGTGCGTGTCGGCGAGTTCAGCGGCTTCTTTCGTTTTGCGATCGACTTTCTTGCGCATGCGGCGGAGGAGGAAGAAGCCGGCGAGGAGGATGGCGATGAGACATGCTCCTGCGACCACGATGCCGCCGATTGCGCCTTCGGAGAGGGGTGGGGATTTGTTTGCTGGGGCGGCGGGAGCGGCTGAGGATGTTGATGTGGCTGTTGACAAGGGAATCGATGAGGTAGATACAGTGGCGTTTTTGTCTAGATACCACTGCGGGACATAGCGTTGCCACTGATCGTTTACATCAATCATGGGCCGGCCGATAGTGTCACAAGCGTATGCAAAGGCATCCATCCATTCTAAACATATTAGTATACTTCGACTAAAAGAATGATTGAAGCCTCCACTTACCCATTCTACCTTGGTCGCCGTAGCATTCGTCAAATAGACCCCCTTGATAGAAGTATGTGCTGCTTGAGATCGAATTGCTGCGGGTACAGACACATTGAAGATTGAAGAGCTTGCATGGGTCGTTTTCTGTGCCATTGATGAGACAGCGTTCGGTGATCTGACGCAAGTCAGCCTAGTGTGTAACAAGTAAAGGCGAATGCATACTCCACAGATTGGCTTCTGCACTTTAGCCCAGTCGGTGGGTGCTGCCTGTGCTGTATTTGACGCCATGGGTGTGAATGGAGTAGTCGTGGTCGTTGGCGTGCCTCTTGACGCAATGATCGAGACCGTTGTTGATGTAGTCGCCTGGGCGGGAGTTGACTGTGGTGAGTTGCTGTCGAACGTGCTCGAAGGCGCTTGCGTCGCTGTTGGGAGACTCGAGGGAGAGTATGGAGCCCACTCAGGTGGAACCACCAGTTGCCAGTTATCCTGTATGGTGCATGATTCTAGGAAAGTCCTCAAAAAGACTATCACCATTAGTTCAGACCTGCAAACGCCTTATCTCTCTAGCGGCCGACTTACCTTTCCGCGCCTCTGTGTCTGTGCACTCTTCGAATATACAATGAGGGTCAAAGAATTTGCTGCCTTCGATAGTCGGACTCGCATCGCACATGCATTTGAAATTGGCGATATCGCACGGCGGGAATCCATCAGGGATGGGCTTCTTGCAGTTGGGAGAGATCTGTAGTCGTCGTCAATAGTCGGTCCTGGTAGTGAGAGTGAGAGTGAGAGTAAAATTACCTTGCACGCTTCAGCTGCGCTCATGAGGGGAGGTGGGCTGTAGTCGGCAGCGACCATGCTTCGAGCGAATGAGTGCTGTGCTTGGGCTGCACAGAGTGGCTAGAACCCTAGTGTGATCATTAAATACTCCCACAAAAAAGACCCACGACCACTGGACAGACTTGATGCACAGGGAGGCGGCCAGATAAAGTGCCCCGCGAAATGGCATCGGGTCTGTGACATGCCAACGAGCTCGGCTCGACGTTTGTCACAATAGAAACCGAGACAGCAAACGAGATCTCGTTGAGGTGTGAACCCACAAATTGAAGTGTGAATCATGAATTACGTAGATGCTAGAGTCATAAACGCCGTAAATGCTTTACATATGCAATGCTTTTCATTCAAGTTGTCTCCGGAAAGACCGCGACCTTGCCAAACTGCTTGTCACAGACTGTCTCCAATAGATCCTTGTACTCTGCAAATTGAGTCAGTAAGTTGTTCAGCCCATAGTGCATGCTTATTGTCACTGACGAAAGATGGCTCCTTCCGAGCACGTTGATAGGCCTGGTTCGCCGTCGATGCACGGCTGTACGACAGAAACATAGCGTGTGACCTCGCTCTGCTCAAGACTGCACAGGCATCCTAAATTATCTGGCTCGCATCCGTCGAAGAGGCCCCACGCAAGGCATTCATCCTGAGAAGAGTGGTCAGCAAACGTGGCTAGTGTGTGGCGCATGATACGTACCACGCCACATGTGGGAATCTGGAACGTCTGTCTCGCAACAAGCGAAGCCGGTAGCGCAAATACGGCAGGAACAAGGGCTGCCGCCAGAGCGATGAGAGTGGTTATTGACCTCATTGTACGAAGTATGAAAGTTACCTCGTGGACAATGGGATTCGCGTAGCAACCGGAGGAATATATCAAGCTGATAACGTTGTAGATAGTCAGACAGCGCTCAAGCAATTCCTCTTATATCGCGTCGGTCTTTCCGAGTCGATATATTGCTCCACAAGTGTGCAGCTTGACGTACGTTTGCGCTCGGAAGTTCCGACTAATTGTCCGGAAACAGATGTTGTGAAGCGTAGGACAAAGAAAACTCGTTGGTGGATATACTCAACGAATGTTCTGGATTGTTCAGCACTATGATGCAGGACAACGCCTCGTACCGTAGCGAGATGAGTATTGGGTGAGGCTGTAGAGCTTTATGAAGTCGTTGTCGTTCAAGGTGGTCAACAAGCGGCGTTGTCCGGTAGGTCGTCGAATGGGCTGGCGAGATGGGTCCACCGCTCTTTACGCACGCCGGTAAACTTGATACGAATATAGAAAGGAGCAGCTGTGCTTGCCACTCACGATTTCCAACGACTGTCAGACGAAGGATGATGAGGTTGGGTGTCGGGCAGGAAAGGTGGGGAAGTCGTCTGTGCGGCTGAAGCATGGACTATCGTTGCGGGGCGAACGAGGCGGACGAGCACGGGACTCAATTGGCGCATTCAATGGGGCTGCTGCGGGCATTATCTCGCGCATGCAGCAATTAGGACAAGAGACATTGTGAGGTCCTGCTGGGATTGATTTAGCAATGTCAATGCGATGCCGTCTCTTGGTCGTGACTTCAGCTTCTGATGTCATGTAGAAGCACGCGCTTCAACGAGACCAATAGCACGCAGGAAATTGACACGATTGGTATGTCGTTCAGTATGGATGAGCTGAGGTCAATTGACAATTGATTGGTACTCCCCACAAGGTCAGGTACAAGGAAATAGAGGCTGCTTGCCGTGTACGCCACCGAGTAAGCCAACGAAAAAAAGAACTTAGATCAATCTGAAACGCGAGTAGAAGAAACGCTGCGCCCCATACGCACACCATCGTTTTGTAGAGCAACATCAAGCCGCGCATGCAACCAAGCCAGACTCTCCAAGAAATTCCACCGCTGATACTGCGTCGCATCAATGTCCTCCTCTTCCGCCACGCCCACCATTTCCCTCCCTACTCCGTTCTCCCTGCATCATCTCCCATCTAGAACAAGCAGTCTAGACAGCAGCAGCATGCCAAACCCGCGCAAAGACCAGCGAAAAGACCGCCTCCTGCACCGCTACCCTTCTGTTGTTGCGGGTACATGCCCTGTGGCGGACCTTGCTGATATTGCATAGGTTGCTGCTGCTGCCCGTAGTTCTGCTGTGGATAGCCCTGTGGTGGGTAGCCCTGCTGTTGGTAGACTTGGCCTTGCTGATATGGGTCTGGAGAGCCGTAGTAGGCTTGGTTCGCGGGTTGCCCGTAAGTCTGGTCGGGATACTGTGGCGGCGGGCCTTGTTCCTACAATGGAGTCAGCATATTTAGGCCATTCATCTGGTCAGACGTGAAAATGTGGCGCAGCATGATGCAAAGAGCTTCTTCCGCTCACGATGCGCAGGGGCTGGACGTACGTATGGCTTAGACATGGTGATGGAGTCGAGTGTTGAAGGAGTGATGGAGGAGCGATGGGATTCCAGTAGTCGTAAAGAGGCGCTCGAGTAGTCTGCTGAGTGTCTGCAGGCGCTGCGCGGCGTCGGCTGGGCAATACGGAGATCAGCTAGCGGGCTACCTTTGTCGCGGTTATTCCTCCCAAATGAGTCGGGATGGACTGTTTGCAGCGATTGAGTATGGCAACTATAGAGAGAGCGAAAAAAGTGAATGCGACAATTGTTGAAGGAAAGGAGACAAGATGGGCGATTCCCCGCTGTTATTGCCGGAAAAGAGGCACATGGTGCACCAGATGTCGCGCGGCAGTGGCGTCGCCGGGGGCTGTGCATTCGTAAGACGCCGAAGCCTCGTCCAGTCTTCGCCCTCCACCAGCGACATCCTCACACATGCGTCAACCGACACCTGTCACCTTGTTCGAGGCCATGTGACCTCGCGCGGTCATCCTGGCTGCACCGAGTCGCTCCTCCCGCGCTGGTGGGGGATGTGTTGCCTTCATACGAGCAAACCGATGCTAAGTGGCGCATCGCAACGAATAAGCTTCGAGTCTACCTGCACACCCACAAGGCTGAATCAACCTGAAATGCGGAGTAACTTGTGCCATCACGTTTCTTCCTCTCGTGTGCCGCTTCTCTTTAGCAGGTAGATATCATCCATCATTCAAACTCCCTCTATGCCAACTTCGGTACCTTTGTTGCACGCACCAAGCAACCACCAGGAAGTCCGCCGGCGAGTACGCGTCCCATCGTGCATTCGATGAATCAGCCACACCAACGACGTACACAAGTCATGTGACAAATCTCATCAATCTGCGTCATCAACCATGGTCCTATCAAAGCACGTCGGCTTGACTTTTTTAAAGATATTGCTCGTTGTCATCGCATCGCCAGTGAAGGCCGTCGTTCTACAAAATTACACCATCGCCCTGCCTGTCGGCTCATCCGACCATGGGCAACCAGGCCTCCTGTGCACGCCCACGAAACCTATCGACTTACTGATATTTTTCCTACTCAACTACGTCGCGCATGCAGCCACTGTCCTGACCAAGCCTGGCGAGCGCGTAGATGACTTTTTCGTCAGTGTGATAGGCAGTCTGCTGTTTCCAGCCTTGGGGCTGTACCGAGGCATCGAAGCTATCCTATGCGGCGCCGTGTTCGTGCAACGCGATGACTTGAGGAAGGCAGCCAAGAGTTCAGCCTTGTGCTTGGTTGTAAGAGGGGCAGATTGGCGACCAAGAGACGGAGACAGTGTGGAGACTTCAATCCTGAAGCGAAAAGGAAATGATGGAGAGCCCGACATTGAGACCAACGAGAACTCGGAAAGTGTAAAAGGTGAAGAGAAAAAAGTCATACGAACTCACCTCGTCACACACAGCCCACCTTATATGTTCAGCAAGTTTGGCTGCCCCGTCTTCGTCTACCGCCGCATCATCCATGGGAGACATATCCTTCCGACCGGCTATCGGTTTGCTTTACTGCCTCACGATACTGAATTCGAGAGATCATCTACCGGCTTTGGCGGGCAACAACCACATGTCGAAATCTCTGCCACGTACAACACGGTGAAGGCATTGATTGCGCTCGCACAATCGGCCTATGCGCTGGCCACCCTGTATCGCGCTAGGGGAGACCAAATCGGACAATTTGGCTACGCAGCGTTCGGACTCACAGTGGCACCATATGCTGTCATGTCCATCATGAACCTCGTCGGCAATTTATGTCGCCCCGAGTATCCAAGTCTCTACATGGTTGAAAGTAGTACCATGGATGAAGCTCGTAGTAGAGGTGGGCTCTTTGAGGGTGCAGTGGCACGCGTTCAGGAAGAAGTAAACAACGGCTGCACTTGCGACTTTCGAAATGGGCAAGACGTTGACGAGCTCCGCTTTGCGACTGGATCGGCCGATGAGGTCGAAGCACATTTTTACATTGCGTCGAGTTCGGTATCTATGAAGCCCCTAGCTGTGCTTGAGCCAGATTTCAAGAGGTCAGTTGCGCGCATAGAGTCTATATCCGAGCGTGCGGCAACCTCTCCCACCAGCTCAAGCTCTAGGAGCATTATGCAAACTCGTGCGATCGCGCCGCTACCTCCCAAGCTCAATTACCAGCACACAGATCAAGATTCCGTTCTTCTGATCCCAAGTCACGCACCAATCGCTCGCAAATCCACTCTTACAACCACTTCCGACTTCTCTGCTATGCAGCACAAGCTTTCTGCACTCAAACTTCGCCGCACCTACCCCTTTTCCTCGCACTACACCTACTTTCCAACCTACAAACCTTCTCGCCATCTCACCACTGCCATTCGCTGGCGCATTCTCAAATACACCCTCACTACCCTGATTTCCCTCATTCCCCTCCTAATCACTGGCGTGATGAGCAAATTCCACGTCGGCACAATTCCGCTTCGCGAAAGTAGTACATGGCGAGGCTTCGTGTTGCAATGGCTCGCGTTTGGTTCTGTAACTGGTTTATGGTGGGTGTTCGATCAAGAAGGCAAGGATGCATTGAGCAGTGAGAGGGTGCAAATGGGCCCATGGTGGAGAGTGGTCGTTTACATTATTAGCAGTGCCCCTGCTATAGGAGGATTTGTCAGTGTAGGGCAAATGTTGGAAAGGTATGGTGTGTGTGTCTGGGTGGGCGATTGATGGTAGACAAAAGCCTCGCGATTATTGTGAAGGCCAGGCAATTCCCCGGTCATGACCAGTCGCTCGTAGCCTTCTCCCCACAATGCAGCATGTTACACTCGCCGATGCGATCAGCAGTCTCATGGTTTTGGCTGTGCGGGGCATGTATACATCATCCAGCAGCAAATTCAAGGTCCATCACTCCCGTCGTTGGCTCCATTCCAAGCGTCATAGAAAGGCTTGCGACCACAGCATTTTGATGTTACTAGCTGAGCTCAAGCGATACTTCTCTATAGGTAGAGCAAGTCTTATCCTGTTGACACTTTCGAGCTTCTCAGGCCAAGTTTCGCTAATCCGCGTGACAATGCAGAGACCTTGCCTATGTTTGTCCTTGTACCACCATCGGATGTCTTCGAGGAGACGACTCGACCATTCTGCGTTTGGAATGCAAGCATGTGAGCATACTCAGAGCGACAGTGGCGTGTTCTCGGGTCTTCTTCGCCAAAGACGGTCGAGTGTTGTGCGCATGCTCGTTCAAACAAACGCCCAGCTTCATCGAGATAGTATTGTCGGGCAAGATTGCAAGCAAGTAAAAACATGCTCAAGAGAGTGTACGGATGGTTAGGTCCAAGAGTCTTCTCATGCAGCGCCAGCGTTTCTCTAGCTAGCGCCTCGGCTTCCGCATATTTGCCTGCAATCTGCCGTTGCTCTATCAAGTTGCGCATGCTCATCAGCGGATCGTGGTGAGTATGCCCTAGCACCTGTTGAAAAAGCGTCAGTGCCCGTATGGTCACAGGCTCTGCTTCTTCGGCCTCGCTCTTGTCTCGACTCAGAAAACACCTTTGGTGTAGTGCGGTGGCTAAGTTTCCCATGCTCTTCAGCGTATCTGGATGGTCAAGCCCAAGTAATTTTTCCCTGCACGCCAACGTCTGCCGTTCTATGGATATCGCCTCTTCATATTTGCTGTGTTCTCGATATGCCACCAATATGTGTGCTAGGGAACTCTTGCTGGTCAGGGTGTCTGGATGCTCGGTTCCAAGCAAACACTCCCGTTGGACGAGCGTCTGTCTAATAATCGCCTCCGCCTCACTCAATTTACCCTTGACCTCCAGCAGAAGCGCCAAAGACATCATGCTGGTTTGCGTTTCTCGATGCTCAGGTCCAAACACCTTCTCATGCCGCGCGAGGGTCTGACTGTGCATTGCCTCCGCTTCCTCTAATCGGCCCATTGTTCCCAAAATGATTGCCAAGTTATTCATACTAAACATAGTAACTGTATGCTCAGGTCCGAGTATCCTTTCTGCCTGCGCTAATGTCTGTCTCGTCATTACCTCCGCAGTTTCGAATTGACCTTGCTTCAATAAAGTATACGCCAGTTGGCTCATGCTTACCAGCGTGTTCGCATGGTCAGGTCCAAGGGCTTTTGTTCTCAACGCTAATGCAGAGCGGTGCGATGACTCGGCTGCAGGAAATTGCGCAAAAGGTATTTGACAGCGTCCCACATGGTCGAACAACGTAGCCCTTGCTATCTCATGCTCCGTGCCATGTACCGGTATTCCTGCTGCATGTATAGCGTGTGGGAGGTACCTCGACCATGGTGCGTACCTCTCATAACCATCAAGAGGAATAAGTTCCAGAAGGCGCTCTACGGCGGCACTTGCCCACGTCGCCCGCTCAGCATGGCTCTCTAGCCACCATTTAGATGCCATGTGAACGAGGCGGTGCATGTCAAATAGCCTTTCCTCGGATGCTCCTTGTACGGTTTGTTGATGCTCCGTGATGAATGCGTATCCTGTCAGAGTCCCGATGGCCTTAATCTGTTGCACTGTCGATCCTTTGAAAGCAAGTAACGATTGAGGGATATTAGTGCGATCGAAACAAGCTATCATCGAGAGATACTCGGCCGCAAGGGGATCTTGCGTACGAATCTGCTCGAATGAGATGTGCCATGTTCTTGCGATCGTGCTGTCTAGTTCGCGATACCTGCCCGCGTCTTCGAACTGCTCACTTAACAGCTCCGCCTCCTGACTCGCATGTTGGAACAATGAAAGGTAGTTCGATGCCGATATCTCATTGCTGTTAATGAATGCAGCAGCCTGAACAATGGCAAGCGGTAGATATGTGAGTAGCTCGAGCAGTTCGCCAACAGCCGTCTTGTCGGAGACCAGTCCTTGCTTCATGACACGTCGTGCGAGTAGCTCCTTGGCCTCGTCTTTGCCCATGTCTTCGAGCGCCAGCACACGGCCAAGCGTCAAGTCCGCAGCCACTTTACGGCTCCGAGAGGTGAACAGGATTCTGCCCTTGTCATTACGTGGAAAGTAGTCATCAAGTCGAGCTGTTACTGTGTCACCTGTCAAGGTACCCAGTATGACAGCCGGATCGTCAGCATTGTCAACGATCATTAGCCAGTCGCCTATGGTTCCTGCATTCAGTGCCTCTTTGACAAGTTTCTTGACGTCTGCATTGTCGTCATCAATACCTGGTATGCAGAGGCGCATACCGATTTCCTTGTAGGCAAGCTCCAAGCTTTCCTGGCTGATTGCAGGTACCCAAAACACAAAATGCTTAGCATGTCTTGTCATAGTTCGGTATGCAAACTCCAAAGCAAGTGCTGATTTCCCGGACCCCCCTAGTCCATATATTGTCATGCGTTGGTGTGTCGCCGGCGTGAGCAATGACTGCTCGAGGAGTTGAAGCTCGTCATCTCGTCCAACAAATCGTTCGTTTCTTGGGAAGGGTAGTAGCGCAGAGACTGGATTGTGTCAGCTGGCCTAGTCTTAAGTGGACAATCGCAATAGTATCAGATCTGGAGCGTACCGGATATCTGCCGCAAGTCTTGTAATCCTTCACCTGCCTGCCGCTTCTTGATCTCCTCTTTCAGTCGAACGGTCGCGTAATCAACACCCTCTCCGTAGATAAGGGGCAAGAAGACCCCGAAGATGCCTAGCAAACAGTAGATTTTGTCTTCTTTGACAGTAGTTACGCGGTGGGCCGCCCAGCTCATGCGCTCTTCAACGGTCAGCTCCCCAAGGCGCTGTCCTCTAAGAACCTCAACCGGGATTTTGGTGACATGGTGTATTTCTTGCTCAAGCGACACCTTACTCCCCAGGCGCGTGTGTTCCTTCGAGAAGAACTCGACGCTAGATGGGGCTATAAGCTCCTGCAATGTCCACCCTCGTGTAAACCATCTGCTTCGTCGAAAAGCATCCAGCCACGTCTGATCAGCGTGAGGACCATGAGCAGACACATCTGCAAGGTACACATAGCACTTGGATGCACGCTGATACCAACGAAACATGGAGTTGATCGCTGTGCTCAGCTCGACACTAGAAGACTGGTCTATGCAGCAGGAGTCGACCCAGAAGTATTCGAGGCCATCTGCGACAGCCTGTTCACCACAGAACACAATCTTGTCATAACCCGTCTTGTCCGTGCCTGAACCAGCGAGTATGTCGCGGTGTGTGACTTCCTGATCTGCGTACCAGGTATGCGAGAGAATGGCGTACGGAGGAGGGCGGTCATCGTCGACTCGGCTGAGCTCGAAGCCGCCACCTGGAAGTCGGTGTAGAAGACGCATCGCGCGCCGACATAGTCCCTGTGCGGAGAGACTACATTTGTATCGGTCGAGGATTGATCGCGGCGCAGCCTCGCTGCCCGCCGAGTATCTATTGCTACGCCATGGGTGCGCAGGGCTGAGCGCTTAGCAGGAGGGACGTTTCACTGGTCCCACAGGCTTCGTCCATGCGCCTTCGCGGGCAATGTGGCAGGAAACCTTACGTTCGCTTCTGAAGAAGAACATCTGGTACGATACAACATCGACAATTGAGAGTAAGGTGTCGCTGCAATGCCGCATCACAGTGCCTCTCCGTGATTGGCGCGTAACACGAATGCACGCGTCCACTTTTCCAGGGGTTGCGGGAGCGCGACTGCAAGCGAGAATCAAGCAAATACCCTGGTCTGTAGCATTCGCTTGCTGTGCGGCACGCTTCCTTAATGATTCAACGCAGTCCTTAATGACCACTGGCAGTTGTTGCCCAGCTCGCAATTGAAAGCCTCCAGCACTAGAAAGCAGAAGGCTGTGCTTGGATCTGACTTCATTATCTAGAGTGATGAGATGTGTTCCACGGATAAATTTTGAGTTGAAAGCAATCGAAGGTTCAGTCGTCAGTTATTGACGGCTTTGTCAAAACTCTAGTACCTACAATTCGTTATTGTCTAAATCCGATCCATTATTCGGTGCATCCATAAAGCTTGCTCGCACATCTCATGTTTTGCTGAATATTTCACTTTATTGTTTTGATTCAGCTACCCTGTATATTTGTTCTTAGTAGCAAAAGCTGTTAGGCCTTAGCGCTTCAGCACACCTATCCACATAGCCTCCACTGCATTTTCATTAATTTCCGCGATGAGGGTCGGGATGTAGGACGGCACGTATGCAATATTATTGCATAGTGTAGCTACGTGCTAAAGTATTGCGAAGTGATTGTATTATGAATACTGTCCTAGTAGAAGAAGTTTGATAGTGTAAGAGACTCGCCCGCAAGGTAGTTTTGTGCGTCTTAAGTCAATATCCGTCCCGTGCATCGGTGTCTGCTACTACGTCTTGTACTCAAGCTCTTTCTCCATCCAGATCCAGAGTCTCTCGGCAAGCTCTACATCTTTCGTCCATTTTGTGCCTCGGCTGGCCAAACCTACTGGCTCGTAGTAGTCTCCAGACACAACATCTAAACCTGCGGCCACCTACGGCTGATTAAGTACGCGATAATTTTGTAGTGTTTCTGTATAGCTTACTCAACAGGTCAGCATAATGATCGTTGCGTATTAGACACATACTATACTACACTCTTTTTACGTATGGTTCGTCTTATTAGTGTGATCAATTAAGTCTATACACGAACACTGGCACTCAAAAGTACTTGCCCACCATCACACGCCACCTCAGTTCCTGTCACAAAACGATCCTTCATGATCCACCCATATGCCTCGGCGATATCCTCTGGTTGACCGAAGGTGCCCAGTAAATTTACTTGCTTCATCGCGTCAATGGCCTCTCTTCCCGTGCCCAACAGGTCCTGCAGCATCTCTGTCTGGATAGCACCAGGTTTGACGATATTTACACGGAGGGGAGCGAGGTCAATTGCAAGGCCTCGAGTCAGTCCTTCTGCAGATGCTCCCCACACTGCTGGCATAACCCATCCAGGAAGAGGCTTAGTAGAACCGACCCCTCCAGTAAGCGTGAATGATGAATTTGCGGAGAGTGGCATGTACGCCCCGGTATTGATAAGCTTGGCGATGATCAAAGGCGCTATAAGCCGGACCTTAGAGCCATGCATTGCGTTTTCCAAAGTGATGTCTGAAAGCTTATGCAGTACGTGACTGTCCCCAGCTGTGAATGCTATGTGATCCAATTTCGTGCGGCCGTGTTGCGTGACTTTGTTTAACATTGCTTCCAGGTTCGCTTCCAGGTTCTCGGAATCAAGTAAGTCTACAGCATGGCCAGAGACCTTCTCTGGAGGCATTGAAGAATATAAAGATCGTAGCAATTGAAGTTTTTCGTCGACTTTCGCTTGTCGTGATCCAGAGATAGCGACGGTGGCTCCATTTGAGAGTGCCATACTAGCAATTGCAAAGCCGACGCCGGATGTGCCGCCAAATACGAGCACGTGAGCATCCGCAAGACGATTCCGATGAGGCAATACAGTGTTCTGAAGACTGGAAGGGTTTCTGGGAATAGACATTTCAGCGATGTTGGTTCTTTGCACAAGGTACCTGTGATAAGAAAAGATGGGACAATATCTTCAAGGACAGACATATCTGGCTTGTTATACTATCTACCACATCTCTTTTCGTCCGCTGTCTCTGGGGCAGGAGTAGTCCGTCCGGTATGATCATAGGTACATATCATGTTTTATTCGATAGTGAGTAACACAAGCTTTTTCCGCTCATTCACAACAACGATAGCGGACGAAACAAATCGCACTAAAAAGTATCAAGAGAGAGTAGCAGGCCGCGCAGCGCTCGTCAGCCTAGGAAGCGTAGGTTTAATCATATCGCAGACATGGAACAAACACTGGTCGCAACCCAGGACATCGCAGAACGTCATCGAGCATGCCTGTCAGGTACGGGACGAGTCGCTGGCGATGGGGCGTTCTGGGTGCATGCAATTATGAGAGCGAGGTTCGAAGAAGGGTACCGCCGAACCGCCGAAGCAACTTACATGGACGAATTGTATTACTTAGGCCCAGGACATCCAAAAAAAAACTCCCCTTCCGCCTGCCTAGCACCCGCACGCACCCCAGCCGCCGAAGATGGCGAGCCAGAATACTTTGGCGAGGGGTACGCGAGCCTGGACCAGTGGATAGCCAGCAGCGCGCTAGAGAGACTCCCTATCAAGCACACGTTCACAATTGACAAGGCAGATTTCACAAATGAGGAGGCTGATGTAGATTGTCCTCATTTGTCGGAGCATGGTAGTACAGAGTGCCCGTCGGGAGAATGCTATATGGCGATATATAAAGGGCATCATCAGCTTCCTTATCCAAATATAAGGAACTGTGAAGCGCAAGTTGCGCCGGACGACTGGGGTGTTGAAACTTGGTGGGAGGAGATGGAGGCGCAGGACGCGGAAGCGGCGTTGGGTGAGGTTGGAGTGACCAATTTGTACTTGGTGTGGCATTGAGGTGGACTTGAGTTGCTCTGATGATTTGCTCAGAGAATGGCATTGATTTACATTGTGACCTCAGTGTCCTGATTTCCACGTGGGTAAATAGCAGCCTGAAGGATGCCAACTCAAGTGTACTGTGAAAGCTGTTGACAATACTGGCGGGCAAAGGAAATCGCAAAGGGCACATGACCCGCGATGAACAAGTGAGCCTATCATACTGTGAAGCGGTCATAGCTCATGGGAGCAAAGTCGAACTTGCTTGCCATCTTTGAAAAGTGTCCAGCAAACTGGCATGATGATGCATCCGTTGATCGGTAGACCGTGGTTTCTCGAGTATAATCCAGTAAATATGAGACGGTCTTCGTAACATGAATGACAATGACGAGAAGCATCCCAGGCATAATGAAATACTATTCAGTTGGAAGGCACATCACTCGGAAATGGCAAAATGGTCGACAGGATGGTGGAAAGATTATGATTCAGAAGTTGATGAGGAACTGAGACACACAAACCTTGATTAGTATGAGATTGCATCGGGAGGTGACGACGGAGGAATCGCGTGGGCGCGGTCGAGGTAGCATCGAAGGAGGGACGAATTGGAATGGAAGGTTCGACGTTCTACGAATCGATCGAGTATTGTACAGGTAAAGCATCCGTCAATAGGGGCGAAATCGATCGAGGGAGAGCAAGCAGGACACCAATTCGCATCGAATAGTTTCGCCGGTACGGATCGCCAAAGGTGAATTCGAACCGAATGTTCCCGACTGCTGATGAGATTAATCTGTGCCTTGGCCGAGCTGCAGCTCAGGCCACCACTCGTGCTGAGAAGAAACCCCTTGAACCACTTTTATGCTAGTCCAACACCCATACTTGTACCAATTTGTAAAAAACCGCGCCGAAAAACATAAGCCATCGAACCAACAGAGCAGGAGCAGAAATGCCTGCATGAAGCCGACAAATCCTGGAACCTACTCCGCTACGTCCAAGTCTTCGTTTGCGGCCGGTGGGGGTGGGGAATCGTCTAGTCCAGTGATCAGATGAGGTCGTCGTAGTCGGGATCGGGAAGCTCACTCTTGCGGACTTCGGCAGGCGCGTCAGCCTCGCGATCGCGTTCGCGCCTGTCGTCACGCTCACGGTCACCACGATCTTCATCGCGGTCGCGGACGTCCTTCATCTCGCGGTCGCCGTTAGGGCTCCTAGACCTATCGCGATCACGACGGTCGTAGTCACGCTCGCGGCGGTCGTCCTTGCGGGGAGAGAAAGCCTCTCGATCGCGACGAGGTGAGGTGCTGCGACGGCGGGGAGAGCGCTCGCGGCCTCCACGATCGCTACGCTCGGAACGCTCACCACGCGGGCGGTCCCGGCCAGAATCGAAGCGCCACGATGCGGAGGGAGGCGTGCGTGCCCACTGTACCTAGGCTGTTAGAACAGGTCAAGCTCTTGTCGCATTGCAGGTATACGGACCTCAATCTTCAGCAGATCATCGCGGCCAATACGCTTGTTGTGCATCTCGTGGTACGCGTCATCAGCATCGCGACGGCTCTCGTACTCAACGAAGGCGAACCTGTGCAGTTAGCACGTGCCGAGGCAGTCTGCGGATGACAAACTTACAGCCTGCTAGAAGCTGAGCGCGGGGCCGGAATGTCACAGCGGACGAGGCGACCATAGCTTGAAGATGTCAGAAAAGTCTTGTGCGGCGGTCGCGCGGAAGGAACGAAGGAGGCGCAGGCCGAGTGGGTGCATGTGACGGGATTGCGTGGGAGGAAGGAGCGGCGAAGGGAATTGCTGAAGCGCTGCCGCGAACGGAGCAGACTGGGGAGCAGCCGGCGATGGAGGATGCAAGGAAGGACGGCGGTCGAGTTGGACGAGGCTTAGGAAACGTACCGTTCGAATTCGTAGGCGAGGTCGCGAGCGCGGGTGCCGTGGCCGAAGCCCGTGACGTAGAGGGTGGTACCGCCGCCGCGAGACATTGTGTCGCTTGACCGTGTGTATTCTTTTGGGTGTGGTATTACAAGACTTGCAGTTAAGACAAGTCGCGGATGCTGGGGGTGAGTGATGGTGAGGTTGAAGGAAGGGCTGACCGCAAACGATGGAAAAGGCAGCTAAGCCCACTAGCGCGGTTTGGCCACCGATCCTTGGCATGGATGCAGCCTCATCTCCAACTTTGGTTCGCGGCACCCCCCGGTTTCCGATCGTGCATCTTCATTCCTGGCCTTCACGGGAGGCACGTGATTCTGACAGCGACAACAGTCCTACTGTCATTCTCCATTTCATATTAGTGTATATCGAGATGCTTGTCATATCAAGGACATTTGCGGCCTACAGTGAGGAAAGTCATCACCGACCAATAAAGCGCAGGTACAGTTGATGAACAGGCAAGAGCTGCCCGGCCGACGTGCCCGGCCGACGGTCATGGTGCCATTATTTGGTTCGATAGTGAACGCATATGCAGACATGATGTCTCGTGGTGGCTAAAGACGTGATTGACTACATCGACCTGGCTTTGTGGGCCTATAGACAGACTTGCGTTGGGAAGGGCACTTGGGA
Organism: Paraphoma chrysanthemicola; assembly: GCA_020744225.1. Classification (NCBI taxonomy): domain Eukaryota; kingdom Fungi; phylum Ascomycota; class Dothideomycetes; order Pleosporales; family Phaeosphaeriaceae; genus Paraphoma; species Paraphoma chrysanthemicola. The sequence continues at coordinate 680,798 of JAGMWG010000022.1, forward strand.
CACGATCAATACAAGATGACACTTCGAATCCTTCTTGGGACTGGTTGGAAGATGAGCGGAGGTAATACACTTAGTACCTCGGGTGATTGATAGCGTGAAGCTGATCGTTGATGTTGGTGGTAGAAAGAGAGGAAGAAAGTGGCAACGAAACGGCTGCGCTTGTACCGTACAGTTTGCGACCGCCACTGTCCTTGTACTTACTGGCGAGCTTGACATGGCTTAGCAATCCAATCTGAGCGCACGAGATGGAATGCTCCAAACTTCTATCTATGACCTAATCACCTCACAAAATCGTCACGTGAAACGACATCGATGCTGTACGAAGTACATGCCTGCTTGCGCAAATGTTCCCGCGGACAACAGACGAAAGTGACCACTGCCGACAAAATTGTTTGGGAAAGACTGTCTCAAGAGTGATCATGCTAGTTTGTGGGAAATGAATCCATTTCTAAACACTGGTTACTCGATAATAGCGTGCAATAGCAACGGGGCATTGATGCTGACCATCCTGCGCCTAGAGGAAAACAAGGTGGCTGCTTGCCTCAGGGAACAAGTGTTGTGTCTGTGCACGTGCCGCTTGGCGAACGGCAGGAACGCTGTTTTCCTGGCGCAACTTCAACCTCGCACAACCACATCACCCTCCCACATTCACACGCGCCACAAAGCCATCTACGACTCACGACTCTCTTAATATATTCACGTGTTTTCCAGACGCGCTATAGCAACGCGACAGCAGGCGCACGCTGCGACACCCTTGGTTTCCGACGCACCTCTACCCCCGAGTCTCCTCGCCGCGCGAGCATCTTCATCTGTCGCCCTCTTTCCACCATGGCCGACTTTTCAAACGAATCGCCTCTGGCGGTTCAGTTACAGCAGCTCGTGCAGCCCAAGCTTGCTGAGTTCGGGTGGACGACCGGAGGCGATGACACGACGTTATTCGACTACATCATGCTCATGCTAGCCAACGACAAGAACGAGTCGCAAGTCGCGCAGGAGCTTTCCAGCGATCTCCTAGATCTCGGACCCGAGAACACAGAAACACAGCAGTTTGCGCAGTGGTTGTTCGAGCAGATCGAGGTCTTGAAGCAACAAATAAATGGGGGCGGCGACACCCAAACCGCTCCAGCCAACGACGACCAAATGAATAGTGCATTGGATGACGGATCAGCGCCGACACAAGATACCGACATGGAAGGTGCTGGAGACTCCGCGCAGGGCAATATGTAAGTGCGCGAAGCTCGCTCCCAGTTCACAAATCTATCGCAACACGCGCATCATTCACTATAGAGCGCGTGCCGTGGCTGCAACCTCCAAACTGTCCCCACATACGTTTTCTTATCATAACACCGACTAACGTTTGCAGCCCGACTGGACCAAAAGCTATGCGCAGCAACGGCCCACAACCCGCACGTGGCGGGCGCGGTGGACGCAATATGCTCGGCCAGATCAACCGGTCAATGAATCGTAACGACGACTCGGCTCTGCATCGCGTGCGAGGCGCTGCTGGAGGGATCGGCCGAGTCAACTCACATGCCGGCGGGCCTCCAAAGGGACCGCGAGGACAGAACATCGGTCGGGGCATCGAAGCCATGGCCAACGGTCGCGGCATGGGCAATGCGAATGTCAACATAGGTCAGGGCATGAACGGAATGAACTCCATGCCTATGGGTGGGATGCCAGGAATGCCTGGGATGCCACAAATGGGCAACCAGAACGGTATGCCTGGCATGCTGAACCCACAACAACAAATGGCGCTTATGCAAATGTACGAGCAACAAGCACAGATGATGCAGCAGATCTTTGCTGGTGGAGCTCCTGGGGGCTTTGTCAACCCAAATTTCAGCCAGAACAGCCGAGGTGGATCGAAGAAGTCATTACAGCAACGCATGGACCGGCCACAGCGCGGCGGCATGAATGCTTCCGCCAAGTCCTGGACGCCGAAGAAGGAGGGCCAGGATGAGACTATGGCAGACGGTGCTCCTGCTGGGAATGGCGATAGCATGGACGTGGAGACTTCTCGTCCAGACCCGTCTTCGACAATGTGCCGCTTCAACCTCCGGTGTACCAACGTAGACTGCCCATTCGTTCACCAGTCTCCAGCGGCGCCACCAGGCACACCGGTCGACATGAACGATACGTGCAGCTTCGGCGCGGCCTGCAAGAACAGCAACTGTGTCGGCAAGCATCCTTCCCCCGCCCAACGACAGAAGTTTCAGTCAGAACAAGAGTGCGCATTCTGGCCCAACTGCCGCGACCCCGAGAACTGCCCATACAAGCACCCTACCGAGCGACCGTGTCGCAACGGCGGCGACTGCACGAAGCCGGACTGCCCGTACTACCATACCACGATCAAGTGCAAGTTCAATCCCTGCTTGAACCCACGCTGCACCTTCAAGCACGAGGCTGGACAGAAGAAGAACACGACCAACAAGTGGGTCGCAAACAAGGAAGGTGGAGAGAAGGAGCACGTTAGCGAGAGAAAGTTTGTGGATGAGGATATGCCGGAAGAGCCCATCATTCCGGGCCAGGCTCAGACGAACGAGAGCGTCGACGTGCAGTCATAGTTTGACGGATTCAATGCATGGACGAGCTCCGATGATGGAGACAGGGGCTGAGGCTATGATACCATTATTGCGGATTCAGGAAGGCATGCATTGGGTGGATACGGTGCTATGAGCATATGTACTATAGGTTGGATATGGCGGACTGCGGCGTTGGAGCTTACAAGGCCTGGCATACCTTCTGAGTTGCCGGCGGAGTGGCTTTTCCTTGAATGGACTTTCGTTCCTCGCGGCTCTCGGGCTGCACCTCTGCTTCAACTCTGGCGCATTTGCATCTGGTGAATGTTGACGCGACCGCGTTCACAAGCTAATGTATGACATCGTGCATGCAGGTCATAGGGCTGAAAGTCAATGACGGGCCCGAGCTCGGACTTTTTGGATCTTCACATCAAGTGGCATTGTCCCGCATGGCTCAGAATCTCCGGCCGCATCCCACGCTCCCTACTACCGGCAATGCGGCTCAAGAGACATGTCTCGCTCCTTGAAACGACATTGAGGCACGCCGCCACCCGTCCGGCCCTGCCCACGCTCGCGTCAATATGCTTCCGGTCTCGCTACTCGTCCACCGCCGCCTACCCTGAGCGTATCGCAATATTGGGAGGCGGGGTAGCAGGGCTTTCCAGCGCTTACTTTGTCTCGCGGGAATTTCCGAAGAGCAGGATCACCGTCTTCGAGGCGGGAAAGGAGACGGGCGGATGGATAAAGTCCAAGAGAGTGGAAGTCCCGGGCGGGGAGGTCATCTTCGAGTCTGGGCCCAGGACACTGCGGAATGCGACGCCGACTGCACATTTGGTGAGAACGCTATCCTAACGCTCTGTCCTCAGCTAATTGGACCAGTGTCAAGAGCTGGACCTCGTCAAGGACATCACATACACCTACCGCACCGAGCCTGCCGCGAAGAACCGCTACATCTACTACCCCGACCGACTCAATCGATTGCCGGCGGAGCGACCCAGTTTAGTCGATGTCATTTCATTATGGAGGAGCGGAATTCTTGCTGGATTCATGGGCATGGTAAAAGAGCCAATGATCCCCAAGCGGCCATACGCCTTGTCTGATGAGACAGTCGGGAGCTTCCTGGAACGCCGAGTAGACAAAAGAATGGCCAACAACATCGTCTCTGCTGTCTTTCACGGCATATATGCTGGCGACATCTGGCAATTGAGTGCCAAGACACTGCTGTCGCTGGCGTGGCAGCTCGAAGGCAAATACGGAAGTGCCCTCGGTGGCTTCTTCAAGATGCAATCGGACGATCCACGGCCGCAGCAACTCACCATTGCGCATCCCTACGATATCGAGACTTCGAAAGCGTTGAATGAGGAGGTCGACATGGATCTGGACTTTGCGAAGAACTTGAAGGAGGCAAGCACATTCACCTTCAAAAAGGGCTTGCAGCAACTCGTTTGGGCATTGCAAGATAGTGTGGAGAACAAAGGCAACGTCGAAGTCAAAGTCGACAGCCCTGTGCAGTCTACCAAACCCGTCGGCGGCGACTCATTACAGGTTGCCGTAGCCTCCGGTGTACGTCCTCTCCCAATTCTTCAAAGCGACCCGTACTGATCTATTGCAGCCTGATTCTTCCACGGAAACAGAAAACTTCGACCTCGTCATCTCAACTCTCCGCAACAAAGACCTCACCCCCTACGTCACTGTCATGACCGTCAACCTGTACTACTCCAACCCCTCGCTCCTCCCCGTCGAAGGCTTCGGCTACCTCATCCCGCAATCCGTCCCCTTTGAGCAAAACCCCGAACGCGCGCTCGGCGTCATCTTCGACTCGTCAGCCATCAAGGGCCAAGACACCGTCGACGGCACCAAACTCACCGTCATGCTCGGTGGCCACTGGTGGAACGACTGGAACAGCTACCCCGATGAGCAAGAAGGTCTTGAAATGGCGAAAGCAGTCCTAAAACGCCACTTAAACATCTCCGAAGAACCAACCGCGTCATATGTCAATCTGGCAAAGGATTGTATACCGCAGTACACGCTGGGGTATGAAGACCGCTTGCGCGATTTTGGACGCGGTATTAGCAACGAGTTTAAGGGGAGGCTGAGGGTTGTGGGGAATCAGTTCAATGGCGTGGGTGTGAATGATTGTATTACTGGTGCGTGGAATTTGGCACGGGGGTTGAGGAATGATGGGTGGAAGAGTGGGAGTTGTGGGCTCGAGAGGGTGATGGATGAGAGGGCTTGGGAGGTGGTTGAGGCGCGGGAGATGGTGTATAGGAAGAAGGAATATGTTCGGGAGTAAAAAGTGGAATAGAAGGGGAAATGTAACGATAGCATGTTTGTGAACGCCAATCCGATCCTCCCAGGTTGTTTGTGAGTGCCAGCAGAGTTTGTTGGATAATTTCCGTCCTGAGGCTACCACAGTCAGTGCTTCGAACAGTGGGTAGTACTATTGCTGGAGCCTCGGTTATTCTAAGCTGTTGTTGTTCTCGAAGGGAATGACTTACCGCAGTGACACAACGGAATCCATCGATAGGTAGTAGTCGTAGTATAGCAAATACTTTTCTCAGTTACTGACAGGCGGAAGCTGGAGCTATTGTTTGTGGCCGAAGGAGCCGCTCAGCTGTGAAGAAGACTATACTATGTCTCTCACAGGTTCTAGATCGCCATATCGAGACTCCTTCTCGTCGGGATCGTCGGCGGTATTGCTATCGAAAAATGTATTCTGACGCAGTTGTCTTTTGGCCTGATAGGGGGCGGCAATAACCGAGTTCGGGTAGCCTGTTACTCGGTGGGCTTCATCGAGAGATCTTTCTGGCTGAATTTGTCTGGCTACAATTCCAGCATAGTTATCGGGTATTTCAGCTGAGCTTCGTTGTCAAAGGTGTGGCTAGGATAACAGCACGATTGCCGCAATATCCGAGAGAGCGGGTGTTTGTCCCAAAGTGGGATTTTAATGTTTAGACCAGATCGACTGGGAAATTGAAGCGGCATTCTGGTCGTGGGTTGCGGACTACTTTCGTACAGAGTTTCCTTTCGAACGTGTCCCGACCTTCGTGTTTTGAGATCTGCAACATTCCTGGTAGCGTGAGCCGAATTCTATGTGTGCTTCCGCCCAGGTAAATGGGAGTCTCAGAAAGCCCATGCAAGACCTCTGGAGAAGTACGCATTGGCCCTTTAAATGGTATGCAGTGGAGCCGAGGTTTCATCGCATCTAATGTGGCTCCGCTTAGTGGCTTCTGTACCAGAGGTTGCGACCAAAGGAGGTGACTCATTGATTTCGTACAAATTGAGCGCAAGCAGAACACGATGCCTCGCTGTGTGTCTGGTGGGGCAGTAAAGCGAGAAGGACAGTCCTTGCATCGAAGCTCGAAATTGGGTTTTAATGGACGGGACTCGTGACCAGTCATTCGCAGCTCGCAACAAAACTTTGCCAGATCTGGGTCGCTCCGCAGCAGATCCACCGGTATTGGATCATCAGAAGGGTAAAGAATATTATGCAACAAATTTGCGGCACAGAAGCACGACGTCTTTGAGGCGTTCAGAACAAGACACAGTAAGCGGACTTCGGTCATTTCGTAATCGACCCTGATACTGGACTGTTCGATAGAAAGCGCTAGCAGTGAATATATCCGATCCCGTGGTTCCGAACAATTCCGCGCTTCGAAACGATTTAGCAGGTCTAAGATTCTTTTCCCGCCAATCTTATGTCGTTCCTTGGCCAGAATAGCAAGTTCCTTTAGCGAACGGACATACCAGGGGTTCCAGCTATTAAAATAGTTACCTACCAATTTTGTTCTTGACAGATCTGTTTCCGTTTTTCCCACCAGAAGCTTCACTTGGGAGCCCAAAGCGATCTCTTGTGTGATCCATGCACGGCACCAGTAAGTTTCAATGATTTCTTGACATTGAACAGCGTCCGCTTCTGTAAGTTTTCTAGCCAGACGGAATAACCTCCATTTAAGTGGCGAGAAATAAATCGAACCCCCTTCATATGCAATTTGTCTCGCAAGAAGTCGTTCCATAGCATCAGCCACTCCAAGCCAGGCAACCACCAGCTTTGCTCTTGATTATATTTCACCCATCTGCTGTACTTGGTGATTTCTCTCATTGGTATTCGTTTGATTAATGCATAGGGCGTCGATCCAGAGCTTGGTGAAAGGGTATTTGGTCCTAGCCACCCTAAGAAAATCGTAGAGGTTAGGACGTATGGCGAACGATCTACCGTTAACGAGGATGGTGCGGTATTCTTCGGGCCCGGGATCTTCACCCCAGACATAGGAGAGGCAGGTATACTTTGCGCTGATTGTTGAGTGTGTCATGATGCAGTTGAGCAGCCCCGACCTCCTTTTCCATAGGACCCTGACAAGACGAATGGATGGCTCCGTATGATCTAACGGCTCATGCTGGAATGCGCTCGTTGACATGATCGCAGCTGAGAGAATGACAAGACAGGCTGGCTGATTCGATGATAGCGGCAAGAGGTGAACAATCAAGGTTTGGCGAAAGCGTGGACAAGAAATATTTAGTCAGTCTTGGATAATTTCGTTGGCAGAAAGAAGCTGAAGGACAGATTGGAAGCGTTCGGTGGAAGGTGGACAGATGTCTGATCGTCTGTTTGAATTTCAGCCTGATGGACGTTCAGCTGATCGCGTGTATGTGGCTGCGTAGACGCGGCGACACCAACCGTGCGCTCGTATTCTGTATGGACTTTGACGAATGACAATTCGCACAAGCTGAAGACCCGCCCACCTGATTTGCTCTTGGAAGGCAGTGTGCGAGCAGATATTTAGCGATCCTGTATGTACGTAAGGCTGAAACTCGTGAATGTTGTGTGATTGGACGCAATGTGAGCCTATGGATTTCGTCCTATCTTCGGCACACTGAAGTCGCTCATTTCATCACAAAGTTGTGGCTTGATAATTCTTCCATAGCAACATCACCGTTCAGGTTACCACGAGACAATGCGCGGTCCAAGGTTGAAACACATTATTGCGATGTCATACAGGTGGTGCGCGGCTAAAAATAGAGCAACTCTGACTTTCAAGCCGACACGATAGGTTGTAGCGCACTGCAATTATGACAACAATGGCACGGAATCAAATCGAGAGAGACTGTAATCGCTCAGTTATTGAACGAATGTGCTTATCCAATGCCATGTTCGCTTTCTCATAACCGACTCGTCGCACCACGCGTTTGCGCCACTCACCTTTGGCAACGATCTGAAGACAGTCGTCAATAATTTTACACGAGAACAGCATATGTCTATATTTCATGATAACGTAGTGAAACCTTCAGCTCGATTTGGTTTAGAGGACAAAGGATGAGGCAGCGGCGGAATAGAACGCAGCTGATGGTACTTATTGTGATTGGAATGCATTTACTACCCAGGGCAGGAAGCGTCGCTTGACACGAGTTTTATCGCCATAGCGAGGCAAATCGCATCCCAACTTACTGCGCGAAATTCCGAACGGTGCAAGGCTGGTACCACCTCAACGAACAGGAGTCACGGGAAGCGATACATTGTCGATTGGCTCAGACTTCCCATCATATTTATCTGGCAAGCTCGCGACAGTCTATCACTTTGGGTACCTGACGCTAGGTAACGTTATGATGTTAGCATTAACGTAGTTTATAAGCGAGCGCCGCGTACAAGCGAGCGCCGCGCCTCACCAACTTTGCGCGCCTCTTCAAGCGTACAACTCAACCACAATAGACAGCAGTATATTGATAGTTATACAATAGATTAAGTAGTATCTACAGAGTCTTTTTTGCACGTACGGGCGTTGTGCCCAGTCTCTCTGCACCTGCTGCAGCGCGCAAGAGCCTGGCGGCTGAGGCCTGATTGCTCTCCACCTTGACGCTCTTCACGAGCAATCTGTTGATCAGCCTCACGTTGGGCGAGTATATCCTCGCCAGCTCCCTTTGTCAAGACTCCCTGCTTCTGTACGCGCTTTTTCTTGCGCTGCTTTCGCTTTGACGCTGCCTCGTTAGCCTTCTCAAGGCTGGTGATCCTCTCGCGCATTAGCTCAGCTGACAGGATCATCACCTCAGCGCCCTTCTTGAGCTGGTTGATTGCCTTAATAATCGACGCAGGCGAGGAGCTCTTGTGTTGGCGTACGCGCTCGCGAATTAGCGTTGATTGAGCCTCAAGCTCACGCGCGTTACTCGGCGTACGAGCCTGCCAGACAGCCTCTGGCAGAGCAGTAGGTGTGGGTGTACGCAGCTGTACGTCCAGCTTTGACAAGACAGCGTCTGGCTGAAGAGGTACAAGGCCTGCGCCTTGAAAGGCTGAGCAGATATTAGCTGTCGTGAACGCGCGGTCAAAGGCTGCTTTAAAAGCTGGCAGAAACTCAAGCTTCGTAATGTGGTTGATGTGGTGTCGGATAAGAGCCTCAACCTTGCGGCTGTACGCGCGCTTTAACGGCGAGAAGCAGCCAACATCAAGAGGCTGCAGCAGGTAAGATGAGTGAGGTGGCATGCAGAGCGTATAGATATTGTTCTCCTTGCAGAGCTCTTGAAATTTAAGAGAGTGGTGGCTCTCATGGCCATTAAGGACGAGCAGGCGACGCGCACCTACAACACGAGTCTTCGTGTGAGCGTTGAAGTGCTTCAACCACGCAACTCCAAGGTCGTTGTTTGTCCAGCCGTTGTCGCTAACTGCGATCACCCAGTCGCGTGGGATAGCTGCCTCCTCGTACCAGGCAGACAGGTGATACTGGCCAGCAAAGATGAGAAAGGGTGGAACTGTCCAGCCAGCAGCGTTGATTGCAGCGATCACCGTCACCCACTCACGATTGCCAGGCTGAATAGCCTTTGGCCGGCCTCTTCTCTCTGACCCAGTCACGACAAGCTGAGTCGTAATCTTGCCCATCATAAAGCCAGCCTCGTCAAAGTTATAGACGTCCTCGTCGCAGATACCCCACTTGGCCTTTGTCTCCTCTACAAGCTCAAACCAGCGTTGTATAAGGATAGGATCTTCACACAGAGCTCTCTGCCTATCGTACGCTCGATTGAAACGCGTCGTAAGACTGTCTGTACGCCTGACAAAGTTGCGCGCCCAGTGGACGCCAACGTGACCAGCGTCGCGCGCAGCCAGCAGCTTATCAGCCATATCACGTACAGCTGCGTACGTGGGCGCGAATCCACGTTGATCAAGGTCGAGTATATGTCTAACAATCACCTCCTCTTCTAGCTGGGTAAGCTTCTTTGAGTTGGGCTGGCAATCGCGTCGTGCAGGCTTCCTAGCGCGTCGGCGTCGGATCGTTCGTTCAGCTACGTTGTAGACTGCTGCAGCATTGCGATTACTTTGAATTTGTTTAGTTTGAATAGCTGAGATTGCAAGCTGAATATCTTCTTCTTTTGAAACCATTTGACTTGCGTGGCGTAGAGTTATTGTACGTTGAGTTCAAAGAGGCGCGCAAAGTTGGTGAGGCGCGGCGCTCGCTTGTACGCGGCGCTCGCTTATAAACTACGTTAGCGTGAGTCGCACTGCGGAACTGGCGAATCACAGGCCACTTGAAGGAGTGTTCATGAGAGACGACGTAACGAAAGCAATGCTCACACGCAAGGAGTTATCGGTGATTAGTTTTGAGTGCAAGAACATCGGACCGCGCTGGGAAGGTATAAAACGACAGCAGCCTAATCGAAATGTAAAATCACTACTTTCATCTAGTACTACACCACTTCACAACAATTTTATCCGTCCTTGCAAAATTTGCTAGCTTTCGGTTTCATCATGACTTCCATTCCTTCTTCCAGCACGAAGCTCAGGGCCCGCATCGAAGCCACAGCCCGCGCGTTCCTATCTGCCTTTGAAGAAAGCGACACCCACAACGACCCGACCATCATCAACCGCGACGTCACACCCGACTGTCACCGACACCTTCTTCCCGCGTCCGTGCCCGAGGCATTCAATCTACCCACAGACTTTGCCTTTGACACAGCGACCTATCTGCAGGCTTTCACGAAAGATCTTAAGGTTTTGAAGTTCAAAAACAACGTTATTTCGAACCTCGTCATCGACACTGAGACGCGACAAGCATCTTTCATATCTACTGCAGATATCTATCCGGTTACCGGAGAATCTTACGTTGGGGAGCAGGCCTGGTTCTTGTATCTCAATGATGATGGGTCTAAGGTTACGAAGGTAGTTGAGTTCTGCGATAAGGATCTGCTGGTGAGGATGGCGAAGGAGAGTGCCTGATGATGGAATCGTTTCAGAGCGTGCCATCACTGGTACAATGTAGTCGCTGTCATTTTGTGCGCGTGGAGATCAATCAAGACCATTCGCAATCTCCAAGCACCCCGAATCGAATGTCAAACGTGTACCAATTCTCGTTCATGTTCTTTATGATCTGCTTGATGTTTATTGTAAGACGTAATTGTACAAGCGAAGCTAAAACATAGGTGGTCGCCGATCTACGATTCTCGACTTTCTTAGCCTATTGTATAGCTTGCTTACACAGTGTAGTTATCCGTTGCCGCCATGGATGGGCTCGCAAGGTAGGATCCAGTGGCCAAGCCAATGCTGGAGACTGTATAATGCCATGCAAATTGTTTTTGCCGCGGGTATAGGTCTGTTTCGTCTTTATGATGGCGAATCAGAGCGTGATCTTCGCCGGGTATGGCATTGTTGAGCACGTGATGATATGCGGAAGGGCATATGGCCGGGAACCTCCTTTCGATGTTCCCATCGAATCGTATAGCCGTTCGAGCACGGTCATGCGTCCGTGAGCAATCGTCTTTTTCACCACATGTGATGCTTGTCGGTATACCATCACGCCTGAGCTCGTAAATGGAGTGGCAGAAGCAGCAACGAGAGCGATGCGAACGTTTCTGCTCATGGGTAGTCCTTCTCATCCAACAATGTATGGAGCTCTCGTCAGAGATCGAAAGCTACTCATGAGTCTCAGATGTTCCTCACTCCCTTCATCCGAAAAATGTCTTTTCAAGAGCTCCTTCAATTCCTTGAATTATCTGACAATAAAGCCTAGATGAAACATGGACATATGCATCGGTGTCTTGAGTTTATCGTTGGTGACATCGTTACGTGGTTGAAAGTTGCAGTCTCGGCGCTCCTCTCAAACGCCTTAGTCGATTGGAATTGGAGACGATCTCAGGATCTAGCGCCCACCACCAGTCTTTGAAGACAGCCTGTCCAACTTCCCAGCTCTTTTCCTCATATTCATCTCCATCTCCTGACAGGGATGTGATACGAGCGCCCTCAGATTCGTCGTCAAGGCCTTGTATGAGACCCATGATAGCCATGGGACCCCGTGCGATGGGCGGTCTTAGATGATCAGGTTGGTTAAAAAGACAAACGAGCTTTGTTCTCAACGATGGCCAAGGTAGAACGTCCACTACAGGATTGTGTGGCAACAAGAGCTGTGCTTCCGTTGGGCGAAGATTCTCAGGCAAGTCTTGCAGCGGGATTGATAGTCTCGATGTATCAAACACACGATATACGGTGAGATCTAAAAACTCGTCGGTAAGGCCAAGCATGCTCGCAACCCGGAGAGATATGTCCATTGTCTTGAGAGTTGGAATGTCCATCGCACGATCCGATGGAAATGTGAACTGGAGTGTTTCGAGATCTTGAAGTTCCGAGCATATCTGAGCATCTGACGTCCACATAGCACTTCGAGAAGTACAGCCTAAAGACACCAACCGGTAAGCACATTCACAGTAGATGTCGTGATCTTGCTGATTATGATAACATACCAAAGCCCCAGATGGTGTTAGCATCGACCTGACTTTCTCCAGGCGACGAGGAAGCCTCGGATGCCTTACACGCCAACTCATGCGGTCCAAAACACGTACAGGTCGTATCAGATACACCTATCATAAGGTTCTGATTCAAGTCTCGGAAGGAATCATCGGGCGTGACAGGGGTACCTTCCCCGAGAGGCAGAGGCTGCATTGAGTATTGCGCCTGCAAACCACTACCTGTAGCATACGCTGCATTTGTGCCACCTAACATAGCGCTAAGCTTAGTTTCTAAAGACTGCAGACGTTCTCGTTTGCGTTGACCTGAACAGAGTAAGTATGATGTGACAACAGGTATGCATGTGCGCTCACGGTATCTTCTTTGCGCGATCACATTGAGCATGCGCCGACGGTCTGGGCCTTGCGGAATAGTGATCTCTTGGGGTGACATGTTGCTTCACGTTTACGCAAGCATGAAAAGGTGGAGTTTGGAGTGGGTGCGTGATGAATATCAAGCGAAAATGCGAGTGAAGTGGCTGGAGTTAACAGCAGCCTCCGCTTTCACCGAAGAAGACTTTCCCGCTTTCGGCTAGGCATAACGTTATGGTAGCTCGGCCGTACTTTCGGTCTAGTTGCCACAAACAGACGCATCACAGTTAGAGACGAAAGCTTGATCCTGTCTCTCTGTCTCTTGTGTGCGATTTCAAGAGGATTAGCCTTTAGTGCGAGTTATGGTTTCCTGTTATAAAGGCTGCTAACCTCGGACAGCAACTCGTCGCAGAAATCCGCGCAATAGACGCTCCGAAGACAGCTGCCCCGCCAAGGCGAACGCAAGGGCCGCTAAGCCTTTAGGAGGCGGCTAAAGTAGAAGCTAGACTAATTGAGTCAGCTCGAGTATCAGAACGTCGCCCGCTCCCAAGCCCATCTGGATAACGCAAAAGTATCAATGCTAACGCAAATGGTTACTTTCGCAAAAGAAGCAATAGCGCTTGTAGTGCTCAAGAAGCTTTCGGATGCCATCGCAGCTGATGACAGCATTCTCAATGTCGTCGTCAAGTCTATCGCCAATCAGAATCACAATTTCAGCCCTATCACAGCACAGCATTCAGGACCTCAAGTCGAACTCGACCAAAAGAAAGTGAGTCTCGGTGGAGTGCAACCATAATCTGTGTCCTGTTTTAAGGCTCATTGGGCGGAAACGAGTATCCTGCATATTGACTTTAGAAGCATTTATCACATGTCGACAATCGCAATGAGGTCGATGGCAAAATCACATGATGAGTTTTTGATATGTTCAACACTCATGGAGGAAATCAAAACCTTTGAATGATTTGGGTAGGAATGCATGTCGTCCCCAAGATTAGGCGGGGTTGTAACCCTTGCTCCAGTCCGTACAATTAAGACCACCCAGCGTGCTTTGATTCACATTGCGACACGTAACCAGATTCGAACCGTTCACGGTCCTGATATCGACATTCTCCGCCAAGATACCGGAGCAAGTATCTGGGCTTGAGCACACCAGGTGCGCGACGATAGGTGAGAAAACGCGGTTAGTACGGCCGCGGATGTTTCGGAATGTAATGTCGGTAATGTTGAGTTTGCTCTGCATAGGAAAGGTACAGTCAATAAAGGCAATCAGCAGAGAGAGGAATCACAACTCACAGGATGCTTGAAACATTCTTCCTCATCGTCCATCCCGTAACATTGTGTGATAGTCAAGCCGTAATCAACATTGTCGAGGAACATGCCGTCCCACGTGACATTGCGGACCAGACCTCTACCGCCGCCTCCGGTCAGACTTTGCGACTTCTCCGAGTACGCGTCCGGCCAGACCTTGATGCGTGCACCTTCGGAAGAATTGGCCATGAGGATGTTGCGTACGAGGATGTTCTCTACGTAGTCGACGCGGGCAGGATATTGACCAAGACTACCTACGGAGATGCCGTGTGTGCCGTTGCAGCGGAGGTTTTGGACGAGAATGTTGGTACTATTAGGCTTAAAGGAGACACAGTCTACAATATATAGTCAGCATGCCGCGGCTTCGATGTCAAATTGATACTTACCGTCGCCGTTGGTAATAGTTGAGTTTTCGATGACGATGCTATCGCTTCTATAGATGTCCCAGCCATCCGTATTCTTTTCGAAGTTGCCATTGTTGCTTGAGGAGAACAAATCCAAGCCGGAGTATACGACGTTGCTAGAGTTGGCGATGATGTTGTGCCAGAACGGTGAATTTCGCAATTTGATCTGTGACACACTTCCTCCGTGGAGCCCGACGATGGCGAATAGAACAGGTCTCTTCAACTTCTTGTTTTCGGGGTATGCATCCCACCAGGCTTGTCCGTTCCCTTGCACTTCGCCGTGACCGTACACGTTGACATCCTGGCCGCCTAACATGAAAAACGAAGTCGCATTCTGATACTGCAAGTCGAATGAATTCTTCTGCCAGGAAGTCATGTTATCCGTAAAGGATAACTGCCCTTGGATGTCGATGTCAATGGCGCTCAGGCCGGTAAGATTTAGAGGCGAGTCAATTGTGTATGTGAGCTTCTCGGCGAAGATAACATGGCCACCTTGGTCGCACTCTTTGATGGCTTCGAGGATGTTGGCAGCATCGTCTACCGATGGATTATTGTTTGACAAGGCAACGCATGTTCTGTTTCGCACCGGTGATCGTACTGCATGGAAAGGGCGAGGACTGCGCAAAGTCGAAAGAAAATTTTCGGTTGTTGAGGCGCTCGAAACGAAAGAGTTCAACAACGAGAAGGTTGCGAGTAACGATGCTGAAGTTTTCACCATATTGACTTCTTCAGCTGGGCAGCTATAGACCTTTTTTCTATTTCTCAAACATATTGACGACTTTACTGTTCTTTATACTCCTGTCTCAGATGAGATCTCGTACGACTCGGTCGAGCTCCACCCGTAGATCCATCGTCTTACCATGCTTTGCAGCGATGCATTCACCAACAGAGCAAGTTTTCCGGGGTTACCGAGCGATATCCACAATCTTAGTGTAGATGTGGGGATTGGCAAGGCGGCGGGGAAGATTTAGCGGGGAAGGGCTAGGCATAATAGGCTAGAGCGCCAACTATTTTGCTTCAAGAAGCTTGTCATACCCTGATAAACGGCCGGACCATATTCGAGCGAGACTTGGCTGCTAGGAATGCATGCAAGTTCCCGAGGTTTAGGATCAAGCGGTGAATATCGCGCGGATAATGGATCCGTGGTAGGTTCAGGAAAAGTGCGTTGCTGTTATTGATCCACCAATGGGAAACCTGGATTCCAGCCTCTCCCAGGATATGGTAGTACCCATGCGCTCTGTTCTCCACAACCCCCATGAGAGAGACGGAACCTTGGATACACATTTTACACTATCCATAGTGATCCGTCATCAAGCTTTGATATTTAGAGCGACCCCGACCTTGATGGTCCGGACCATAGCAAAAGTCCTACGATACAGGATCCCAGCTACGCCCTCATAAACCCACAGGCCGGTCTACTCCAGGGGTCCGGCCTTTCCAAGAGTTGTACCAGTAGTCTTAGGAGAACAGTGCTCCTCATTCTAGGCGTACAATAAAAAAATGTAAATGTCCTAAGTTGTGGAGAGAATCATCTGACACTAGAGCCAAACACACGCTTTGTGATCAGAACTGTGATCAGCTGAGCGTGAGATCTCCATGATAAAAAGGCACTTGTTTGAACGCATGCGGTGACATTGTTCTGTAAATTAGTCCGACAAGGCCGAGATGTCTCGCGGATGTCGTGATGGGTGCTGCTGAGCATATTTAGAAGAATACCAAAAGCTGTCGGCCAGGTTGAAGGAGTGAGGGAAGGGATAAGTAGGCATGAAGCGCAGGCTGTTTATTCAATGGAAAGTAGACGGCAGACGTTCGTTTCCTGTATTTGATGTTCGCCGGAATAGTGCTTCGGCTAGTCAGCTGCAGGCGTGGCTGTGCAAATCTGTAGAATGGAGACAGCACGGCTGAAATAGGCGGTTGTGATTGGACGTATACCGAGCTTTCTTGACGCCTCAAATTACTCGAAGAGGATTGGGTAATGGCGGGAAGGTAACTGTGCTAACGCGAATTATTGAATAGATTCTGATGCCGAGGTCGACAGAATCTAACCCTTCTCAAACAACTACCAAATTTTCCAAGAAACCCATAGCTGAATGATCAATCGAACACCTCGATCAGCCAGAATGGCTAAGGGTCACGTTAGACGTGTCCATGTAGCTGTTCTCCTCTTTTCGATGACAATACTCTTGCTTGTACCGGTCTGCTTATACCAGTCCAGTGTTACTTTTGAAGAACTGAAATTGCAATCTATTTTGGAGCATGTTTTGCATTCTCGGTTCTGTTTACTGCTTTCCTTCAACGTACAATTCGTACTCGTAGCTCGAGTACAAAAATGGGGAAACACCTTTGAGATCGTTCTCAAATAGTGGCACACTCGCATAGTACTGTATCAGTCAGCAGATATTCTTTCGCATTCGTTTGAAGAACTTACCTCGAAAGTGCCATTTGAGCTCAAGCTACCAGTCTGAGCAGTCCAACCCCACACCAAAGCGCCGTCACTAGAACGCTTACTCGAAAATGTCTCCGTCATCAGCTCGTATCCGCTGAGCGCCGCCTTAAGATATTTGTCACCCTTGATGTATCCGAGTCGCAGGCTTTTAAATAGGCCGTAGACGAACATGGCGGATCCGGAGCTCTCGATGTAGTTACCAGACTTTGAGCCCAGCCCAGGATCCATGATGTTGTACCACCCCTTGTACTTGGGATCTTGTGCAGCAACGATAGCATCGGCCAGAGACTGGAGATACTTCAACAAACGTGCGCGTCCTGCATGGCTCTCTGGAAAGTAGTCAAGCGTATCGACAAGCGCCATAATGTACCATCCTACAGCACGACCCCAGACATGTGGCGCGGCACCAGTTTGCGGGTTGGCCCAGATGGCCTTTTTGCTGTAATCGAATCCATGGACCGGGAGGCCTTTGGTGCGATTGCGGTCGACGGTGGTTCCAGCATCAATCAAATCGAATTGGAGAGCAATATCATCCCATGCAGTGGTGTTCTCGTGTTCGAACTCGTGGGTCCATCGCGCGTAGAAGACGTCGAGCATGAAGATGCCGTCAAGCCACATCTGATCTATGTAGACCGGGTAGCGATGGTAGAAACCACCATCGGGTGTTCGATAAGAGCGGGAAATCTGATCGCGCAAGACTTGTGCTGCTTTCTTGTAGATCTCATTGCCGCCCGTTAGATTGTATAAATCTAGGAAAGTGTGACCGAAGCGGATGTCGTCGATGGAGTTGCTGTTGTTATGCAACAGGATATCGTCCCCATTCCATGCAGGGTAAAGCACATAGTCGGTGTGATGCTTTACATAGTCTCGGTACTTTTTGTCGTGGGTTCGTTCGTATGCAAGCAGTACTCCCGAGAGATAGGCCGAAACAGTGTAGGCAGTTGTTGGCTCCACGCCGTGTTTGATCTGTGAGTCGGCCATCCATGTGAGGTACCGTGGCTTGCCATGAAACTTTTCTGTCTTGATTTTTTCTTCCGGAGCAATTGAAAACCATCCATTTGGTAGGTCAACTTTGGCTGATGCGAGGCTTGCGCTAGCCAGTGCGGCGGTTGCTAATAGTAAAGATTTCATGGCTATTGAAGAGAACTAAATCTTTCAGCCCAAAAGTATTATCGAACGACGAGTAGTATCGTCCATCTCTGGCCCTCTTTCACTCTTTTTATATGCCTCGACATTCCTTTCCGGTAATAGATCACGGATTTTTACTCTCCGTAGCCCGAAGTTTACTATTGGCAGATGTCTCTCTGACCAGGGGAATATGTACATAGCAAGAGATCTCGCCTTGGCCCCAAGATTTATTTCCAACTTCATCTGAGGCAGAAAGTTCAAAAGTGTATGACCGAGGTGCGTTCCCAGCCTCATTGAATCATGCATATGGATGGAAAAATTTGTGTGGGGGCAGTGGGGATTGCAAGGTGAAGTGAGCCTTGGCACGTGCGGGGAAGAAGCTGAGGCCTACTACTACGGTGTGCTAAGGTGTGGATGTGCAGGGTAAGCTCTCGTATGCCAAAATATCCGGAAAACAGATCCGAGCTCACCTCACAACAACAATAACAACAACTTAACGAAGAGCTCCAACGCCACATCTGCCTTCTACATTCCGGTTAGAGGATAGTAAATGTAGACTTCGTTTAGCACAGGAATTGCAAAGCTATAAAATTTCGCACTTCTTCTTGAGCTGGAGGCACAGGATGTTATGCGTGAATGGTGCGTGATTTCCGGCCTGTTGTATTAGGCCGAGCAGATCGCAACACGCACGTTCGCTTCTTTGCTCATAAATGAGAGATGCAGCGCTAGTTGAACAAGGATACCTGCCTCGCTCTGAACAAGGTATTCTGTTCATTTGTTGGCTCGACCTGCTAATGAACGTGCACAGCTCAGAACCCTTTGATCAAGCGTAGCGTGCTCTGCTCTTCTCCGGTAGTATGGGTGTGAGCTCCACGGCTGGAGACGTGATATCAATCATCCTTACCAATTCAGGTAATCTCGCGTCTGTCCCTGTCTCTTTCGCGCGATTGTCTCCACCGGATTCGGGTCCTGAAGCACCCTTTGCCTCCTTAAACTTCTTTCTCTTCGATATACTATCATTGCCCGATACCTTCAGCCAAGCGATGACAATCACTAAGATGCCAAAGATGCATATGCCAAGCCCCACCGCAAGTCCTGCTACGACGCGATGATCGTATATCGGCTTGGAATCGTCCGAGCCTGCCCCTGTTGGGCTATCGTCGTCCGAAATATCGACCGACGGGCGTGCTGAATACACCGTGGTTTCGGTGACATGCGCTTCGATGACGATTGGCAAGTAATTTCGAATCCTGGTGTTGGAACCGATATGTGTGGCCACGTCTATGCCAGAGCTTGCACACGTTCTGCCAAACTCCAAGCCAAGTCCTTCATCAATGTCAGCCACAGATGTAAACCGATTCTGGAGAGGCTCACTCGACAACGCATTCTCCTGGCAGCCAGACAGCATGTTCTCCAAAAGCATATTGCCGACTACGTCTCCCACTGGGCTTGAATGCGCGCAGATGCAGCCATAATCAGATAGAGTGCAATGTATGCATACGTCGTCGTAGCATTTCCTGGTGTCGCTTGCTAGAACACTTGTCTATGTTCGAGTCAGCGATCCAATATTCAAGGCGAGAAGACGCGCACGGTACAGGCAACGTAGTCGAAGTCGTCATAGTCTCGCGCAGCAAGAGCAGTGGTAAAATCAGCGATCGTTATCGTAGCCATATTCTGAGCGTCCCGTGCTGATGCGCACTCGTATTTGCATCAGGTATGGAGAGGAGAGAAGCCCAAATTGCTGAGGTATGCGCAACGAGCGATGCTCCTGTACGTCTTAGGTCACGCAGAGGCTTGTGTGCAGCGTGCACAATGCTGACTGAACGGGCTCCTGAAGTGGTGCGGACCATACTGGTACACGAGGATCAATAATGTACAATGTGCACCTTGGTGTAGCCAGTACGGTCTGGCGTGCGACTCATACCCATTTTGTGCTCATGTTGAAAGTGGCTATCGCTGCCGCCATGTGTTTGTATCTCGTAACACCATGGTATGCGCAAAGGGCACATAACATAGGTCTTGGAGGAAAGCATTGGGGCGGAGATTACCACTGGGCACAAAGAAGCTGATGGAATCGGTGATTTTGAAGATATTCTAATCTTCTCAAATCACGCTCGCGTGCGCACCCGAACCAGCTAGACTTTGCTCCGGTCGCTCAGTTGGTAGCTCTGACCTAAATTCGGTTGCTTCGAGCTCTTGCAAAATTCCCTTCGATATCTGCCGAGGATGAGTAGCCAGCTCGGCTGCAGAGCCTGGGTATTTTTGGTTATGAGTTGACTGACGTTACTGCCTTCGCCAGATCAGAAGCAAGTATATGACGGCAAGGAGTGACACTCCGAATGAAGCTGCTAAGCCAGCTATCGTCCCTTTCGCGGTGTCCGAGAGCGTTGTGATCTTGGCACTTGAAGCTGCCGAGGTTCCAGCTATCCATACTATCACTGTGGAGGTTGTGACGGATGAAATCCCTGTGGTCTGTGCAGAGTTTGAAGCTGGGAGGAATGCGAGCATCTTGTTGTGTTTTGGGATTACTGTTGCGATATCGATCCCATACCTCGAACAATGTGGTTGACACACGGCCGACTACCTCTGTGAGAAGATCAGTCCACGTGCTGTGAGAAATAACAACCTTTTGTACCTGACAAAGCTTCCTCAGCAGAGTGATACAACATGTCCCAGGAACCGACATCGAAGAAATTGCTAGCCAGACTAGAATGCTTGCATACACAGTCATACTGACGCAAGTTGCACAATAACTGGTCTCCATTGGATTCTGAAAGTGCGATGACCTGGCCTCCTAGCCATGGTGACTGAAATTTCGTAAGCAATATCGTGCAATCTATCAATGCACCTCCTTACAGTGCAATCTACATAATCGAGGAGGGAGAACGGCGATGGCGATAGTGATGGCGCTGGTGTGGATAATTGGGTCACGGTGTAGATGGCTGCCCCCAGTCGGCTGGAGGTCTGGCATGGCGTGGGCAAACGAGTTGCGAGAGGCAACTCATGAATTGCGAGCGACCACGGGAAATCGAAGGCATAGCAGGTCTTAGTCCAAGTGGATTTTTGGGTCATTACGTTGGCGGCAGAGCGCTGGTCTCTAGTTGCAACGCGCCCGCGCCGCTGGAGACTTTGTGTAACCAGGATTGCGGCGCGGTTCTGTCAGAATGAATGGTAGCGACAAGTGGCGCAAACAAACCGGAACATTGAAACTGTTGATCCAACACTTGAAGTAAATTGATGGTTTGATTCGGTCTCTCCTGAATTGTGGTGGGGTTATTTGGTATGCAGCCTCGCTGTGCATTAAGCGCAACAAGTGTGCATATCAAATTCGGTGCGATCTACAACTCCAATTCTGTCAGGTACCATGTCTGACACTTTCTCTTCAAACGCCACTTCTTGACTACACGGCTCCGCTCTTGTCTCTACAGTCTTTCACGACCACAAGCTCCCGCTCCGCTTCTTTGCGTTCAGTAACTCCAGTTCTTTCCTTATGCTCCTCAATTCGTCCTTGTGTTCGCCTTTGATGTCTTCCAATAGTCGCAAGTGATCTTTCTGGAGTTCTCTGAACTTCTCCTCAAGCTTCTCGTGCCATGGGTAGAGGACGAAGATCTGGAAGCATAATGCGGAAGAGCCGATGACAAAATTGGTGAGCGAAAAGCCGCGCGTGATCAACATCGCGTGGGCCGTCTAGAGGAAGTTGGCGGTTATTATATGATATATCGCAAACTGCAGTTGTCGTGAATTTGGAGTGAGGAGCAAGATTACTCCAGGTCGATTTGCCGAGGCAGTCGTTTCTGCTTCGCTTGTATTTCTGCTGTCGTATTGGAGGACCGATGAGTTCTGATCCCAGAGCAGATATTGGTCTAAAGGTGTACCGTTCTATAGTCTTGATGATAGGAACATGCGCCGTGAAAGAAATGCGAAGGATGAGAGAAGAAAGCGGACGTGGACGCCAAAATTAATCGCGCACGCGATCAGCCCCAGATAATAAGCTGTCACAGTCGCCCTAAAATACATCACATGCCATTGTACACGCAGTCCACAAACCGGGGGATAGGTCCAGGCAAAAAGCTTAAGGGTTGCGAAAGTGGCCTGATTGTGACCATTCTCGGCCAAAGTAGTCTAAAGCCCGAACAGAATCAGCCCACATCGAAACGAGCGGCATTTCCGTCGGTGCGGGTTCGGAGTAGAGGGAGAGAATTCCGAAGCTGTCGCGGTGGTTACCTCGAGTGCTGTTTGAACGGGAATATCGTTCAGGGCCGTTCCTGAGGTTTTGTCTTAAAAACGCTGGTCCTGTTGCATATGTAACAGGGTGCAGGGTTCATGTGATTTGCCCGATCAGGGACCAATGAGGTCATCTCTATCCACCACTGAGCCATCACCATGGAGCTGGAACCTCGGCGTGGGAATAATCATAGTGATTCTGAAACCATGAATACTCGCCGATTTCGACACGGTGGCTCTCAGCAAGGGAGGAATCTATATTTGGGCCACATCAAGGATACGTCAACGCCAGCATTTCATCCAACCGAACATATTACATAGCTCTAAGCTCAACCCCCGGTACTTTGGGATACTCAAGAGTTGTTGCAGTACCCGTATCCTAAGCTTGGAGACCATGATCGCCATCTCTTCTCGGTCCGATGTATTCGTTTGGAAGAACATGCCGCCACAACAGTGACTGTGCATGCATCCCAACACCAAGCCCATAACATGGACGCCATCTCCTTTCGAGACTGTTCTCTGCCCTCTCCGTGGCTTCTGACGCGGTGCTCATCACCAATACAATAGGGCTGGCCGTGAGTTGGCAGGGACCTGAAACAGTGATAGTACACGTCAGAAGGTCTCTAGCTAAGGAAATGCCATCCAGCTGCATGCGATGGACGATAAGAAACGATAATAATGCGAAAATCAATCGTGGCCCCAAAAGACCCGATCCGATGCGACAACGACATGCCTAACCACACATACACATATACAAATCAACAACAAGCTAAATTCTAACGCATATTCCTACTACATCTCCTCTTACATGTTTCTACCTTCTCATCCTTTGTAAAATCTACACCGTCTTCTCACCACTCCTCTGGCAGGAATAGAACGAATCGAACATCATGCGTCCCCACCACCATTCCCGCTCCATCATCAAACCTATCCCACCACCCTCTACACCTCCATCCTCATCCTCAGATAACGTATCCTTCACCATCCCACTAAGCGTCTTCTCCCCTCAACCCAACCACCCACCACTTCCATCCCCTTCTCCATCTTCAGCATCATGGAGCGACATGACCACAATAACCTTCTCAATCTTCTCCAGCATCAATACTCCTACCCATCCGCCAACGCTTACTAGCACGCTTCAAAGTCGCACTCCACCACCCCGGATAATTAGTACTCTACATACCGTTCCTATGGGAAATATGTCCAATATTGGTACATCTCACTCCACAACACTAGCTACCTTATCTATACTTCCGTCGACGGAATCGCAACTTCCCAGCGTTACGAACGAGGGTGCTAGTGAGCTTAGTTCGGGCGCGGTGGCTGGGATTACTGCTGGTGGTGTGATGGTTGGAGTGTTTGGGATTGTGGCAGTGCTTGGGTATGTGTATTGGCTAGAGAAGAAGCGGGGAAGGGAGCGTGTTGATCTAAGTTCGGGGGCGTGAGGATGTGTAAGTAGCGTTGAAAGAACCATGGAGGGAAAAACGGATAATCTCATCTGATTTCCGCAGTAGATAATTTTTCATGTTCCCTTCCACATCGTTACCACCACTCCTACCCTTTTTCCCCACCTCATCCCCACCACCACCCACACTCAACCATAATTAAACGGATTCCGACACAACGGACAACTCGAACTCCCACTCGTCTTGAACCACTTGAACAAACACCCACCATGGAACGCATTCCTACACGTCTGACACCGCTTATCCGGCAACTTTCGATCCGCGCCAACAACGCTATAACAAATCGCACACTCAGTCTGGCCCTTCATCGCGCCGTCGACATTGCGCTTGAACGTCGTCAGCGCGTCGATCAGGCTGCCGTTGAAAATGGTGATTGCGCCGAGCGAGGTGCGTAGCCAGGATTGCCATTTTTGTTCGTTGACGGCGACGCGTTGTAGGCCTTCGATGTGGGCGGAGGATAAGGGGAAGGCGGGTGGGAGGGAAATGCGCATGGAGAGAGTTTGCTCGTCGACGAGGTATGACGCTGTGATTTCGCGGGCGCGGGGGGCGACGCGCACGGTGAAGGGGGAGTCGGAGTCGGAGTCGCGTTGGGAGTCTGACCAGGTGGTAACGGATTGGAGGGCGGCGGCTATGACGGGCGGTGAGATCTAATGTTTGTCAGCATAGGGACGTGAAAGGGAAGATTGAGACAACCTACATGTTTTTCGGTCCATGGCTCCAGGGTGACTACTGTAGCACGAGACTTGCAGTCGATGAACCACGACTTGGTCAGTGACGGGACGTGCTTTAGACACAAGAAGTAGAGATGTGTCAGCAGCCATTGTAGATCGCGCTTCGGCGACTCCACGTCGGGTTCATAATGGGTGATGTCCAACTTGGAGACGTCCACTGGCTTGTTGTGCGCGTGACCGAGGAAGTCGAACGTGAAGTTGAGGAGACCTGGCAGATACTCGCCCTCCTTGATATGGTCAACATAATCGTTCTTGACTTTGAACGACGAGTGTTCGAGGTGGTCAAAGACCAGTAGCCAACTTAGGAGATATCCTCGCAAAGACACGGGAACGCTGCGCTCAAAGTTGACTTCAGCGAGCGCGGCAACAGTGGGTGCGTCGATGATCAATGACAAGAGCTCTTCGGGCAAGCGTGCGGTACTCTTTTCTAGTGCGGAGTCGATCGATATTTGCTCTTGTGCTTCAGGGATCTGCTTGTGTAAGATGTCGAATGCGGTTTGTTGGACGGGCTGTGACTCGACGTAGAGCAGAGGATACAGCTCTTCAGTCGACTCCAAGTGCTTTAGCGACACTTTTGCAATCTGCCTTGCGAGAACATCATTGACCATCTTTAGTGGTTGATGGAACTCGTCGGGAAAGTGTTGGGAATGCTTCAGAAGATTGATCAAACCGTTCGCAATCTCTTGCTCCGTTTCTTTCCATGCATCAACCAAATCGTCGTTCGGCTCGTCCACCTGGGTCAAGCTTCGTAACTGCGCATACAGCTTGAGTGACGCATGGACAAACGGGATGGAGCTGTCCGCTCCGCTCTTGCTGTCATCTAGCTCTTGCGTGATCGACCAAGCTGCAGCTAACGAATTAAGGATGTTGGCCCAGTGATCTCCATACATGTCACCCATCATCGGAAGGAGAGTGGTAAGAGCACGAGAAAGCTCAGCCTTGATGGCTTTAGTTGTCCCCGGAGTTTGGAGCCAAGGTACGACGTGCTTCACGAAGAAGACGAGTCGCTGTTTAGCTATGCTCTCGGTGATGCCGTCTTGACCGTGTAGCAAGCTGCTGAGCTGCACGAGCTGTCGGAGGCCTTCTTCCGGCTTCTGGTCGATGTCCAGACCCGTTAGATCCGCGATCAACTCATTGCACATGCGTTCGCACGACTTCGTTGCGGCCAAAGGCTCCTTGAAGGCAGTCAGATACGCAAGGATAGGTAGTATGGCTTTACTTCGGCGCACAGCCTTTAGCGTGTCCTGCAGCTGCTGCGTGTGAGCGTTTCGCCAGCCGATAATATCTGTGGCATCGGAAACGAGAACGCTGTACGTGCGTGCGGTGTAGTAGGCTCGAGGAGACGTGGTGGCTTCGATCTGGCCGAACAGCTCTTCCGCCCAGGCCATCAACGACGAGGTTCCGCCTTCAGTCCAATCGGACGACAACCCTTTCAAACGAAGTGTGACAAAGGCCTGTGCGTCCGATATGAAGGCCATGGCGTCGGACTCCACATCTGGGCTATAGTCCGCCCAGAGCCCATTCGCCCCAGCCAGTCCGAGGTTGTCATCAGCAAGCTGCACAGTGAGCGCAATGTTTCGAAGGTAAGCGTCTAGCGTTGAAGAAGGAACTTTCTCGAATGGAAACAGCTGTGACTCTTTCAACAACCGTGCCGTGTACTGGGTAATCCGATAGGCAGCGGAGAACCCGTCCGCATCCCGAGGGATACCGCCAGTCTCGACACGCGATCGTGACGATGATACTGATGCAACGGCCTGATCTGGAGTTGAATGCGGCGCATCTTGCCGGTCAACAAGGTAAACGGCGCCCCCAAGAGGGTTTGAGATGGCAAGAGAGGTGTTTGGTGGAGCATTGAGGAACGGCATCAGAGCGGAGTCCCAGTCTTCCAAACTCGGTAGAACGTTCTGCAATACATCCCAATCATCGCCCGTCTTGACGGACTGTTTTGCAAGATCCACCAGAGTCTCAACGGAGACTGATGTTTGATTTGCTTCGCGCAAACCCTGGTGAATGAGATCGAACATCGACTTCTTGGTGTCTGATCCGGCTGCAAGCATTGTCTGAATTGATGCATTTACAGCTGCAGCGCCTTGCGATACTTCGTCGTTAGCAGATTCGGAAGCAAGCAGGAGCCCTTGAAGCAGTTTGGGGCCTTGCGGTGTCGCAACAAACTCTCTCAGTATGGTCGGATTGGACCTCACAATTTGGCGCAGACCTTGCAAGGAGTATGGAGCCCTTGTTGATATGCTCAGCGAATGCGTGAGATATGACAGGATGTCGTCAGTGGTTTTGGGTGCCAGGATCTTGGCCTTCGATTGCAGAATGCGGTGGAAAGAATCCCACTCTTGGGACCCCTCTACTGATTCTTGCACACTTTTCGAAATGAAGTTCTGCAGCTCAGCATCTTGTGTAGCGAGGTCGAAATCTGTAGGTATGCGAGGTGAAGTCAGTAACGATTCGATGACCTTGCTACTCGCTGGTGACGCGGGTTCCTTCAAAGCGGCTCTGAGGGATGCTCGCCATGCGTCAGGAAATACGGGTCGGTCATGCAGTGCGTACAGCGACTCAATGAGATACGCAGAAGACGGAGAGGAAATCAAGCTGGCTAGGTCGTCGCGAAGGAACGCGTCCAATGACTGTTGTGTCGGGCCACTCGAAACCAGCGTGCCGGTACGGGCCAGCACAGCTGCAATTGTTGCAGCAGCGCCGTATGGCTTGCCATTGCGGTTTTTAACCACAGTTAGCGCTTCTGAAACCACCTTGGACGCCGCGTCTGCGAAGACCGGCTGCACCGCTTTCAAGGCCTCGAGCTTCAAGGCCTGCTCTTGAACGATGGCGAAACGAGTGCCCTGTTGTGCCACAGCTGATTGGGAAGCGTCATAGTCCTTGGATTGCTCCGGCGCAGAGGTCTTGATTGCCTCGACAAGCTTTTGCGCATGCTGCGGCCATTGGTCGCTCAGTGCAGCTGGTATGCCATCGATGTTGAGTAATCTAGATAGCAATGCGTTCGAGTTTGAAGGGATAGCCCATTGCGACGTCTCCACCGAGGGCCGTAAATAGTGGCCCACGATTGGCAGGACCAATTCGTCCAGAAGTTTCCGCTTGTCTTCGTCTGGTAGACGGCCTACAATCAAATTTGTAATTTCCAGATATGCGCTGTATGCTGCTTCTTGGTTGTACTTGGGCTCGTCTTTCTTGATAATACCACCGTGGAGCGCGCTCAAGAGCTCTGCGGCGTCTGCGGCATTACTGGGCAATACATCTGTAGGAATGCTCCTCAGCAGTTCCGTCAGTCGCGTCCAGTAGTCGCGTGGGCCTGACTGCGACCCTCTCTTTAGGAATTGGCGCAAGCGTCTGTCCACGGCCGTCTTGCTCTTGTACTGGTCGGTCCATGCGGTGGGATGGTCTTTTGTGAGGGCGGTCAACGACTCGAGGTAGTCGTATGCGGAGCCAGTCTGGTCAGAGTTGAGTGCAACGGACAAGTAGGCTTTGCTGATGGCCTCGAGGTTGGCGTGTATTGCTTCAGGCTCCTTTGCCAGACATGTCTTCAGGAAGCGGTGCAGCGACCGCCGTATTGACGCATCCCCGTGCGCGGCAAAGTCCCACAGCTTCTTGTCCCCGAGCAGACTCTCGTAGTCGGACTGGTACTTGGAGAGCTCCTCGCGCTGCAGATTCGCAATCAAGCTGCCCAACAGCGCAATGCACGCTGAGATGACCCTGCTGTACTTGGCCTCGGCGTCGTCTGGCGTCACGGTCCGCTCGTCGCTTAGCGTGGCCGCGCTCTCCTTGTCGATGGCGTCGCGGCAGTATTCCAATATGGGCTGCTGGTACGCTCGGCGGATGTTCTGTAGCTTCTCGGGTGTGTTGAAGACGCTCTTCAGCGACGTCTGCGTGGCTTCCACCACGGACCGGTCGCTGTCGTACAGCCCGCTCAGCCACGCGGCGACGCTCTGGGGCATGTGTCGGGCGATGCGCTTGCCGGTGGAAGCGGCGATCTGGCCGTGCAGCAGGTGCGCATTTTGGCGGACTGCTTTCGCATTGTCAATCGAGGTGCGCGGGTACATCTTGACCTGGGCAGCGACTTTCATTACTATGCGAACAGTATGTACATGCGGGTCCTGAACGCACCCATGCTTCCAGCACGCCCTCCTCTGCCGGCTCCTTCAGCGACGATATGTGCGCCTGCAGGTCCTCAAGCGCCTTTGCCTTGGTTGTGCTGTCCCGCTTCGACAGGTTTCTGAACAACACCACCACATTTGGGTCTGAGATGCCTGACAGATCCGGTGGCTCTGAGACGTATGACAGCTGTGACGAGACGGCCCCAAAGGCTGCGGGCGACGAAGACGCAAAGGCCGAGGCTCCAAAGGCGGTCGAGGCAGCACGCGCGCTGCTCGCCTGCGACTTCGCGCTGCGCTTGCTCATGGCGGGGTCGGAGATGGGGGGGTCAATGATTCGTAGGTGTGGTGAGAAGTCTCGTGGTGGGGGGGAGGGGATCCTGCCGGGCGTGATTGCCTTTTACAAAGACTTGGAAAGAGCGACAATAAGAACCAAACACAAGGGCGGGATGTCTACAGCAAAGATATTTGTGCGTGAATGCGGCTCAACACCTCGATGACGGCACCCGAAAGGGCGCTCGGAATGCTAGGCCGTGTCTGCTCTAGCATGCATTAGTCTGCATGAGCCATGATGATCTTCAAGGCAACTCACTTGACCGCCTTCGACAACAAACAACACCATCGCCACGGCAGATCCGCGCGGGCGTGCTCGACAAGATGTTGTTCTACATCGACACACTCCCCGTGCTGTTCCCGTACCCGCGCGTGTACCCGGAACAGTATGCCTACATGTGCGATATCAAGCGCACCCTCGACCAGGGTGGCCACTGCGTGCTCGAGATGCCGTCGGGGACTGGCAAGACCATTTCGTTGCTGTCGCTCATCGTCGCGTACCAGCAGCACTACCCTGAGAAGCGGAAGCTGATTTACTGCTCGCGTACCATGTCAGAGATCGAGAAAGCGCTTGCCGAGTTGAAGAACTTGATGAAGTACCGCACCTCAGAGCTGGGCTATGAGGAGGAGTTCCGCGGCCTAGGGCTGACCAGCCGAAAGAATCTGTGTCTTCACCCAAGCGTGAAGCGCGAGAAGAGTGGTAATGTAGTCGATGCAAGATGTAGGAGTTTGACCGCCGGCTTCGTCAAAGAGAAGAAGGAGCGCGGTGAGGACGTTGAGCTGTGCGTCTACCATGACAATCTGGATCTGCTAGAACCGCACAACCTCATCCCGCCAGGTGTCTTCACCTTCGATGGTCTGCTCAAGTATGGTGAGCAGCAGAAGCAGTGCCCATACTTTACTGCCCGGAGAATGATGGCTTACTGCAATGTCATCATCTACTCGTACCATTACCTGCTCGACCCCAAAATTGCTGATAGGGTGTCCAAGGAGCTGTCCAAAGACTGCATAGTCGTCTTTGACGAGGCTCACAACATCGACAATGTGTGCATCGAGTCGCTCAGCATTGACCTGACAGAAGATTCGTTGCGGAAGGCAACCAAAGGTGTCAACAATCTTGACCGCAAGATCACTGAGATGAAGTCGACCGACGCGGAGAAGTTGCAGAATGAATATGCGAAACTCGTCGAAGGGCTGCGGGCAGCCGACGAGGCGCGCAATGAGGATGCATTCATGGCGAACCCTGCGCTACCAGACGATCTTCTCACAGAGGCAGTACCCGGAAATATCCGGAGAGCAGAGCACTTTGTCGCTTTCCTTAAGCGCTTCATCGAGTACCTCAAGACACGTATGAAGGTGCTCCACGTCATCTCAGAGACACCACCCTCATTCCTCCAGCATCTCCGGGAAATCACATTCATTGAAAAGAAGCCTCTCCGCTTCTGCGCCGAGCGCCTGACCTCCCTGGTCCGTACTCTCGAGCTCACCAACATCGAAGACTACCAACCGCTACAAGAAGTAGCCACCTTCGCCACACTCATCGCAACCTACGAGACCGGCTTTCTCCTAATCCTTGAGCCTTTCGAATCCGCGACTGCCACGGTGCCTAATCCCGTGCTCCATTTCACCTGTCTCGATGCTGCCATCGCCATCAAGCCCGTCTTTGAGCGCTTCTACTCCGTCATCGTCACATCCGGAACCATGTCCCCTCTCGACATGTATCCTCGCATGCTCAACTTCAACACTGTGGTCCAAGAATCCTTCACCATGACACTGACCCGGAAATCCTTCCTCCCTATGATCATCGACCGCGGAAACGACCAGAACCAAGTCACATCGCAATTCGAGCACCGCAACGATTTACAAGTCCAGCGCAACTTTGGCACTCTCCTCATCGAGTTCTGCAAACTCACGCCCGACGGCGTCGTCGTCTTCTTCCCGTCCTATCTGTACATGGAAAGCATCATCTCAGCCTGGCAAGGCATGGAAATCCTCGACACAGTCTGGAAATACAAGCTCATCCTCGTCGAAACGCCCGACGCCCAAGAAACCGCTCTTGCCCTCGAAACCTTTCGCACCGCATGCAACAACGGCCGCGGTGCCGTCCTCCTCTGCGTCGCACGTGGGAAAGTCTCCGAGGGCATTGATTTCGACCACCACTACGGCCGCACCGTGTTATGCATGGGCGTACCCTACCAATACACCGAATCGCGTATCCTAAAAGCACGTCTCGAATTCCTGCGCGAAACATACCGCATCAAAGAAGCAGACTTCCTCTCCTTCGACGCCATGCGCCACGCAGCACAATGTCTAGGCCGCGTCATCCGCGGCAAAGACGACTACGGAATCATGGTTCTAGCCGACAAGCGCTTCAACAAAAAAGTCACACAGCTGCCGAAATGGATCCAGCAGGGTCTCGACCAGAAATCTACAAAACTGAGCATCGACCAGGCGGTCTCGACGGCAAAAGCGTTCCTCCGTGATATGAGCGTGCCGTGGAGTCGCGCGGAGCAAGAGGGCCATTCGAGTTGGAGTCTGGAGGATTTGGAGAGGCATCAGATGAAGATGAAGACGGAGGGCATTAGTGGGACGGATAATCCGCGCTTGAGAGCGCTGGAAGGGAGAGCGGAGGTGGAGGTTGTGGAAAAGGTGGAGGTGGAGATGGGCGATGGGGACGAGTTTGGGGGAGGGGATATGGATGAGGTCATGGCGGATTTGGAGTAGATCACAGATCTGAATTTGGCGGGGTTGAGAAAGTTCGTGCATATATCTGGAGAAATAAGAAAGTCTGGGGAAACAGTTCTCCCCCGGTTCGAACTACAAAACCAGGCTTCGTGGTCTGCAGGGTCGTATTCAGGTTCAGCTTAGCGCCCTGCCAACTTAGCATGCACACCCCTTGAGCGAGCCGCGTTCCAGCCACAATGACGTAGATGTCGCAACAACACTATACCTTGCATACGTGTCGACGCGACCAGCACGTTTTGAACCGAGTACTATTTACTCCTAGCTCCTACTTTTGCTTCTGCAGATTTGCCTAAGAAAATAGACCATCACCATGCTCTCTACACGCCTTTCATCTCGATTCATTCTCACAGGTGCTGTACCGCGAGCATGCGTTCGATCACCATCAAGACAGATCCGGAGAACACTTGCGCGACGAGAATATTCCAATGGCGTTGATGGAGCGGCACAAGCAGTGAATTCGTCTTCGAAACTACCATGGTGAGTCAAGTCGCCATTCCCAAGTCAAGCAAACACACGGTATCTTCGTCTCGCCCCACATCCATCGCGATTGGCACCATGATGAAACTATATTGCGAAATGTAAAGACTAGTTTTAATCCGTCTCGTCAGGATTCTTTCCGCAGGCGCTCTCACAGCAGGCGGCGCATACTTCTACCTCCAACCCACCTCCACCTCCACCTCCTCCAATCCAACACCATCTAAACCCCAGCCCTCAAACCCCAAATCCTCATCCACATCCACAAAAGACAATCAAGATCAACAAAAAAACCCACCAAAAGACGCAAGCGGTCTCAAACGCGACTGGTACGCCGAAGATCGCCCTAAACCCGTCGAAGACCGCCACGGCGACACGGTCAAGAAACACTCCATCGCGGCGGAGAAGAATGAGTATAAAGTCCGTCATGGCGTGTTTTCGAATAAGAAGTTTGATAATCATATTCAGAAGAGGGAGGGGAGTCCGGCGGAGGAGTTTGAGGAGGTGGAGGATGAAGGGGGGGAGGGTGGGAAGGGGGAGGGGAAATAGGCTGGACGTTGATGTTGGGGAGAGGGGAGAGGGGAGAGGGGAAGTAGAGTTGAAGTGTGAGCGAAAACGAAATCTTGTTGGGATTGCTTCGGACATGGCGAGCGGAGGACGAGGACGAGTTGTTAATGGGCGTGTAAGATACATACCAAGATGTGGAAACGAAAAGGAGGGGTGGACGTAGACGCATCTCAGATGTTTACTGCGCAGACAAGAAGAGATAACAAGTTGGATGAGGAGCAAAAAAGCTACGCTTCGCCATGTGCCTTGATCGCGAAACTATGCAACGATAAAGCGTGTATTCTTGAACAACAAATGCACCCCGATGGCTGGGAAATGCAGTCCGTGGTGTTCGTCTGGAAGTGGCCCTAACAATATCTGTATTGTATACGTACGTCAACACTCGGGCTTGGGAGATACGCGACGCGAGGGACTACTCCCGTCAGAGGACGCTGGACGACTGGGGAGCCTGTGCTTGTTCCATTATCGTTGATGGAGACGCGGCCTCTCATCGCTGGGACCACGACTTGAAGCTTCTGTGCTTCTTTGCTCGCTTCG
Organism: Paraphoma chrysanthemicola; assembly: GCA_020744225.1. Classification (NCBI taxonomy): domain Eukaryota; kingdom Fungi; phylum Ascomycota; class Dothideomycetes; order Pleosporales; family Phaeosphaeriaceae; genus Paraphoma; species Paraphoma chrysanthemicola. The sequence continues at coordinate 713,863 of JAGMWG010000022.1, forward strand.
CCGCGGCGCTCGCTGCTTCCAACTGTCGCAATTTTCCAGGCCCGTCGAGGGTGACCGCGAAGGTTGTGGACGTATTTTCCACCGCGAAAAATCAGCAAGCGCCGTAAAAATGTATACAGTGTAATCCAAATGCATTCAAGCTGAACCGTCAGCGCTCGTGTCCATGCCAGCAGCATCGTGAAGTCATGGCGGTGGACGGCCGTCATGTGTGCTGCGAGTCAAGCGTGGTATTCCCAGTATGCGGGCGCCGCGCAAGGTGGACTCGAAGAGCGCACCTTGGCGGTTGCGGCGGAGTGCCTGGAGAGGGGCAGCTCGGCCTCAGCCTCGTACTTGGCTGACGGACGCAAGGTGGGACTCAGATACCTCCAGATCGCCGAGCGCGCGGAGCTGCGGTCGATGCTAATAGTATAAGCTATTAGCGTAACCACGGAAAATGTAGTGGGCCTCACGTCGTGAACTGGCCATCAACGCGCATGCAGTCCATACATTCAGCGAAGAGCAATCTCATGGATGACGGCGTTCGGATTGCGAGGAGCATCGGCACAAGAAATCTGAAAGCGCTGCGCTTGTTCTCATTTATCCTTATCTAACGGTGTTATGGAAGCCCTTCTTTTCCTCGTCGTCGTCAAAGCCTCTGTGGAGCGCGGGTCTGGTTGATCAAAGAATCCCATCGCGGGTCTGTCCAGTGGAGGACCTTGGATCACTCCCGGCTCCATAAAATTGTACAGCCATCCAGGTTCAAGTAGCTCGTTACCATATGCGTTTGCTCCGCTATCACAGTCATCGGTAGTGTGGAGCGGGTAAGTGTCTCGTGCAGGCAGATCAATAGGTGTCGCTGGGCTCGGGTCCCACGGCCCGGGTAGCATGGATCCTATAAAATCTTCGCTGGGGTTGAAAGATTGTGCGACGGTAGTGGCTTGAACGGCGACGCGATCTAAATCGTCGTTTAGATCCTCGTCTTCACCCGCTAGAGTTCGGCGTCGTTTGAAACTATTGACGGTTCGACTATACGCTTCATCGGCGAGACCACTGTCGAAGACATTCTCGATGAAGTCCTTCATCTGAGAGCGCAAGTCGGCATACTTTGAATCGTTTGCGACACCGCCGACAAGAAGTGCCCGCAACTCAGCAAATAACTTTGCTCGGACGTGTTGTTCAAACTCCGTCCGAACTCTAGCCTCTGCGTCGTTCCTTTGTGCATCTGTTAAAGTGAGCAAACGCATTGAGCATACGGAGGCATGATAACTGACAAGGGGATGGGATGTCAAGTTGATCTGGGAACAGGATCCGGTATATTCCCCTGAAACGTTCCTCCTCATCGACTTCGCCATTGCTGCGGGGTTTCCGTTTCAAATCCTCCTTTTGCTGCCGCGTGAGCAGGTTTGGGTTGCTATTTGGTGTGTCCGGCTTCGTCGCGCAGATTCTGTCGCTTTGCAGATGCGCATCGCGAGTATCCTGCTTTTGGAAGATTTCGTGACATCGGGGACACGAGATCGGAACACCATGCTTTCTGTACAAATGCTCTCTGTGAGGAAGCTGTCAGAGTCGTCCACACGACCTCGGGAGAAAATGGGGGATACTTCAATCGGTGGGTACTTGGGAATCCATTATTGTTACAAGACTTCCCAGTAACTCCCGCGGTGCCGTATCTTAAGTAGTAAGGGCAGAGAAGCTTCTGATCAGGAGTCTCCGCAGGCAACAGAGTGGTCGTCTCGGAAGGTGTGGAGTTCGTATTAGGTCGTAGCGGGCTTGGCTCGAAGCTCATGGTGCCTGGAGGGAGGCGGGCAGAAAGTACCTGAAAAAGTCTCACAATGACTCTCTCGTTGTTCGAAGAATTCAGGAAGCACTCCCGTACGACTCAATGGGCCGAAGCAAAAGGGATGCGAGGTTCACGGATGCAGCGTCTAGCCTGGCAGCACTACTCCGCCTCAAGGCCAGCGATCTACAGGTTGTGGGATACGCCAATTCCGTCTCAGAAGCACATTCTTCAGTTTCGATGTTCGCAAGGCAGATTGCTCACTGCGCCTTGCTCATCGCGAGAAATGGAGATGTTCGTCGCTTCGGAATGCCCAACGCGCAATGCGCAGCGCCCAACGCGTAATGCGCGTTGCCAACACATCTGCCTGCGCCTCAGCCTCATGCGTCTTCACCTGTGTGAAGCAAGCAATGTGTGCTAGAAGTCATTTGCTGCCCCCCAAGAGCGAGTAAAATATACAACTGAAGCGTGGTCAGGAACAACGGGTACAACACATCCTGAAAACTTTCCGATACTTGTTGACCGTCTGAGCAGGGCTTCTCACGATTCCGATCATTATGCGCCTCCTCTGTTTTATCTCGGGACGCCTTGAGCTGCTCGACATCGTTGATGCTATACCGCCGTATGCTATCCTCTCCCATACGTGGGGCGACGAAAAAGAATTTATTTCCGAAGACATGGAGAAGTTGAGCGAAAACAAACCAAGGACCCGCAAAGGATATGAGAAAATCTCCGATGTAGCATTTTCGCAAAGCCAATGGTTTCACAGAGGATGGATTTTACAAGAATTGCTCGTTCCTTGTCATATCACTTTCTACAATGAGCGGTGGAGTTGGTTGGACAGCAGGCAAGACCAGTCGCAAAGAATCAGTCGAAGAGCTGGCATTCAGGAGCAGGTACTCGAGGACCCAGACGAACGTGTCAAATTTAGTGCCGCACAGAAAATATCCTGGGCAGCAAGACGGAGGACAACGCGAACAGAAGATGTGGCATATTTCCTTCATGGCATGTTCGGCAAAGATATCTCCGCTTTATATCGGGAAGGAAATCGAGGGTTCTATCAGTACCAGCAGGAGATCCTCAAGACCACACTCAATTTGTCGTTCCATGCATGGTTGGGACATGGGAAACTCTTTGGGGATATCCTAGTAAAAACTCCACGAGGCTTTCTAGGAGTGGGCCCCATCATTGAAGAGTCAGGACATGAAGGAATTTGCAGGGGGTATCAGGGTACCTCGAGGATGCCACTGTCAATGCTTCCACCAAGCAGGCGTTACGATCGCAAAGACAAGTTCATCGCTACCGTTGACCAAAGAATGGAATTGACACAAGAGGAGGACATAGGAGAAAAAGATCCTCAGGTTCTTGCCTGGTTGACAGCTATTCAGGAGACTTTGACTGATGGTATGAACCAGCATCTAGGAGTCAGAACAGCACTCAATCAGACAGAGAAATCAAATAAGATACCACTGGGTACACCGAAAGAGGACGGGGAAGATCGTACACTGTTTAGCAGTGCAACATGGTCTTGGCCCCCTAGGATCATAAGCTCGGAGAAGAGCTCTCTCGATGTTCAAGGGACGGTTCCTGACGTACAGACTGAAGATGAGGAGTGTGTCCTCGCCACCAATGATGAAGGCATGGACGACTTTCGATCTGAATCTAGCGACTCTAGTTCAGAGAGTTGCAGCACGAGCTCTAAAGGTTCGGATGATGGTGAAGATGAACTTCCATTCGACATTTTCATTGAAGTTCTTGTCGAAGTCATCTTAGAGCGAAAAGGCATGCCGTGGCATTTGCTGGATGTAAAGAAGGCCTCCGACGCCAAAGCGGAGGGTGGAAGGTACCACAACACACTCGAGGCGGCTGCGAAAGGAGGCCACAAGCAGGCTGTGAAGACGCTGCTCGAAAATGGCGCCGAGGTCAACACGCAGGGTGAAGATTTCAGAAATGCACTGCAGGCGGCTGCAGCAAGAGGTTCTGTGGAGGTCGTGGAGATGCTGCTCGAAAATGGCGCCGAGGTCAACACAGAGAGTGGAGATTTTAGAACCGCACTTCAGGCGGCTGTAGAAGGAGGCCATAAGCAGGTTGTGAAGATGCTGCTCAAAAATAGCGCTGAGGTCGACACGCAGGGCGAAAAGTATAGCACCGCACTCCAGGCAGCTGTATGTAGAGGTTATAAGCAGATTGTGAAGCTACTGCTTGACAAGGGCGCTAAGTTTGACACGCAGGGCGGAAATTATAGCACCGCACTCCAGGCAGCTGTATTTAGAGGTCATAAGCAGATTGTGAAAATGCTGCTCGACAAAGGCGCCGAGGCCAACACGAAGGTGGTAGAGGATGGCACTACACTCCAGGCGGCTTCAGAAGCAGGCCACGATCAGCCTGGAAAGCGCAGACGGCTTTATTAGGAGATCATGAGTAGCCGAGCGCTTAAGCTGCTGACTGCAACGGGTTTTTACGACACAGATTGTACTAAAGTCACTTGCTGTCAAATCATAATTATTCTCTCGCTGAAGAGGGACCGGGACTCATATGATTTTATACACGATTCGTCTGGCACACAACGTTACAACCATGCTATAGAACTAAGGGTGGTGAGACAGCTCCTTCTAAGATCACGTATACCTGTAGTACCATGATACAGACGCTCACATCTAGCGCGGAGGGGACGATACGAGTGTAACCTCAAAGCAAAGTGGATCAGATCTTTAGAACTATGTGCGAAAGATTGTTTTCGTAGATGTGAAGCAATATACATCGTGCGCATGAGTTTCCCTTTCACTGAAGGTCAAAGTGGCCCTCAATCTTTCTCGACGCACTGTGTGTCTGTTGCGGTATTCAACCAAAACTCCGGATTCGCACCTACTCATGCTGTATAGTGGTTTCCAAACCAACAGTGTCTCACTACGCAGGAACGTTTCATCAATATAGGCCTTGAATTCGAACATACAGTACTTTTAGCTTCCCTCTTGCCAATATGTCATCATTTGATCCAAGAGCTTTTCTGTAAGCAGGATACCGCTGTAAGAGATAGCTCGGCGGTACGCGGTCTGGCTACTACTAGCAAGGAGGACGGTCGACCTGCACCGGCACTAACCTTGCGATAGCTCACTACTGCAGCACGTTTTCATGAGGATGTGCTGTTGGTTGGTTGTGCTTCTCAGGCTTGAGAGCGAAGACGAGGTCGATGCAGATATATACCAGCCCATGGACACACTGCTGAGAAAATAGGTGAACAAAGGAAGACTTATATGCATTGCTACTTCCTGTACGATCCATCGACGCCTGGACCACGGCAGTCGCAGTTGCATGAATCTTCCTAATAGGCGTAGATTATCTTCGCCGAACCGCTTCACAAGTGTCCACTTGATAGATGGATCCTTTTGCAAGATACTCCAGTCGTTCACATTCTTGTATTTTCTTTTCGTGGTCGCACCTTGATAGCTATATCCGGAAGACATTGATGCATTCCTCAACCTGACTAAAAATGTAAACGTATAATCTACGCAATTCTTAAGCTTTACTATACATAGAAGACTACTAAGAGACTATTAACTATCTTCACAATATTTAATACGCAAGTTTAATGCATTCGAGCTCTGGACCAACAACAAGCGACGCATACCCCAACTCCCCTTACAGCGCCATTGTGGTACGCTGGAGCGGTATGACTACAACAGTCCTTATGTAGGAAATAGTTGTTGATAGTTCAAAATACCTCGATTCTCGTAGAGCATTGATTGGAGGATATGTGGATGGACTGTGTGTAGAGAGGTGTATCATCGATACTCGTCCTTGCAATGTCTCACTCACGCACTACGCGTGGATGGGGAAAGGTATGATGTGGATACATTTCCAATTTACACCTAAGGCACCAGGTCCTGCATGTATTCGTGCGCGCTCGTTGTGATTAACAACACGACTTCAAGAGAAAAAGCTCTAATGTAGATGCCTGAGCGTGTGCAGCACACTTTGCAATTATACATTGTGTAGGTCAGAGTATTCAAGTAAGGCTTTGCAGGATCCTCTGACAGGTTATGGTGAGGTAGAAGCCCGGGGACAAAAGCGCACGAATTGTGGCAGACCTTGGTGCAGGTGTGCGCTTTCGAAGCAGGTACATCGCATGTTAAATGCAGTGAGTGTTTGAGCCAGCTAATCCGACAGAAGACGACGTGAAGAGCTGCGGGTGGCGTGTGAGATGGGCATGCGATTGACAATCACTGTTTATATTTAGTTTTAAATGTAGCGAGGAAACTATCATGTTTCAACAAAGGAAGATCTCAGTAGCCCAAGGACCCCTTTTACGTGACCAGTATCAAAACATACAGCCCAATTCCCCTAGCGCAAGAAAGCATCCTGAAAAGTGAATCGAAGTGCTAGGTTACGATAGACCGACGCCAAATCAACGCAGTACAGACAGATAAACAAGCCTTCCTCCAAGCCTTATTCTTCACAAGTCCTCGTTCAAGTCTCCATATCCATAAACAGCCACTTGTCGCTTGTCAGCTCTGCACCGTCCGAGAAATCGTCCAGTGTCGTCAAGCTGAACCCAATCCAGCCTAGATCCTTGACAAGCGTATCGCGAGCCGTGGGTTCGGCGTGTCGGTCGATGCAGACGACGAGGCGGTCGCAAGAGAAGTGCGGGACTGCGCAGAGTTCGAGGAGTGCCATGAGACTACGTTGGATTAGTGACTGCATGTCAAAGTGTGGTGATGTGCATAACCTACCCAGCCTTAAGATCACCAGCGACAACGCTCTGATCAAAGAAGACGAACATGGCCCTCTCGCCGTCCTTCTCCGCAACGAACCCACGGAACTGTATTCCGCCCACATAATCCCACATCTCGATCCAGTCCGTAATGGTTCCGTGGCCAACATCTTTAACGGCCTGGTCGTCGACCTTGAAACCATAATCGCTGTCCAAATCGGCGGTGGTATCGTTGTTAAACATACCCATCACAAGCGAGTCCTGACGGGTCTGGCTCCCCTCACCCAGGAAAACAGACCGCAGTGTCTCGCAGAAGAGTCTCTCACACTCTCCCGTAATGGTGTATGCTGCCCCCCCTCTGCGCGCCGACGCATGTTTGGCGGCGAGGGGGGGACTCGAAGGGGGTGATGGTATTCCCTGCAAAAGAATGAGCGAGACGTCGACATGCGCAATGGGTTAGGGAGACGTACCGAGCTGACCTCAGGAGCACCACCCGGCCCCGAAAGCCCCCGTAGTGCACTGGAAGCCCTCGAGGGCGCCCGTGCAAGCGTTCACGGCATAGCAGCTGGCCGTGACAGGCGCGCTGGACGACGCATACGAGTGGACGGAATTACTACTACTACTGCCGAGTGTTAGCCTTTGTCGTACACACGGCGCATGTGTAAGGACATTGGTGACTTGCCTACTACTGTTTCGTTTCATGGTTGAAATCGCCATTGCTACAGCTTCGCCACAATTGCTGTCGTCGAGTCGGTAAAAGATGGTTGAGGTCGTTAAACGAGTAGCTAGGTCTGAGCGACGTTTGGTGCGAGGCTTGAGAGCGCGGTGTGTAACTGTGGTTGCGATGATGGACGTTGGGCGGAGGTGAGGACAGGAGCGGAGAAAGAGGTGTTTCGGATTGACAAAGGGGCCGTGCCACTCGGCGGACGGCTGATTGGTGCGCTGACGCAAACGCCAGCGCTAGCTAGAATCTTCGACATGTCACGACAAAGGCAAACGCAGTCATAGTCATAAGACATGATGCAAGACAAGTAAATGCTGTTTCGCAGAGAGACGAGTCTGAAGATGAAAGCAACATGATCAAGACTCGAAACCGGTATAGTTGAACTTCTTATATTGCTACATAGACCCGACCTCAACTCCTAGAACTTTTTCGAAATAGCTTCCTCAGCGAGTTTGTGCCTGACAGCGGCACGTCGCCTCGCTAGATGCGTAATACATGGCCGAGAGATCCGTCCTCCCTGCACATCTATAATATCAAGCTCCAGATCATGCAAGTGGGATATCCCGCGATAAAGCAGACGATGGTGAAAACAGCAAGCAGACGAGGAAAACGCGAAACAGGTACTGACGAGGAAATCGTACAGTCAGGTAGAGCGTGACACGTCTAACCAACAGAGATGCACTTGATGTCGAAGATCAAGTCAGAGTTGGGTGGGATGTCCGGTGGTGCGCCCTTCTTGCCATACGCGAGAGCGGCGGGAATGGTGAGACGACGCTCGCCGCCAGCAGTCATGCCAGCAACACCAACGTCCCAGCCCTTGATGACCTGACCGACACCGAGCTTGAAGGAGAACGGCTTGCCCTTCTTGTTGGCTGTAAAGAATCAGTCGAGTCCGCGCTCTTGATCATGGGCTGGACTTACAGTCAAAAACCTTGCCGCTCTTCAGCTTTCCAATGTAGCGCATCTCGACACGGTCGCCCTTCTTGGCAGCCTTGCCCTTGCCCTCCTTCTTGTCGTCGATGGTGACACCGCTGACGTTACGTGGGCCCTTGGCAGCCTCCTTCTTGGGCTCGGCCTTGGATGCCTCAACCTTGGGCAATGGTGAGCCAGTGGGACCCTGCTCGAGATTCTTTGCGAACTGTACCTTCTTCTTGTCGCTGCTAGGAGCCTCAGTGGCCTTCTCCGCCTTTGCCTCCTGTGCAGCAGCAACAGCCTGGCCATCGTTCTTCTTGAGCTTCTTGGCTTGCTTCTTGCTGACTTTCTCCTCGCCATTGGTCTTGCTGATCAAGTCGTCGAGGGTGATGTCCTCTTCCGACTCAGCAGGGCGCTTCTTGTTGGCCTTCTTGCCAGTAGCAACAAGCTTGGGCGCCTCCTCCTCGTCGGTGTCAACCTCGGCAACGCGGGGGTCAGCGAGGCCGTCGAGCTCGTCGTCCTCAGACTCGTCCAACTCGTCAATGTCAAGCTCATCTTCGTCAGATCCGATGTCGTAACCAAGCTGCTCTAGACCATCGTCCTCGTCGTCCTCACTGTCTTCCTCGTCAGGGAAGGCGACATAGTTGCCCGTGACGTAGATGTCGTGGGTACCAGTGACCGAGAGGTAGACCTCCTCGCCCTCGCGGACGGTGATGTCAAGGGGCTGCTGGTAGTGCTGTGGAGCGTCAGTGGTGCATGGCTGGGGTTGTGAAAAACCTTCTTACATTCTCGGGGTTGAGCGTGCACAGGACAAACTCTTCTGGCTCCATGTCTTCATCATCCTCGGACTCATCTTCGTCGCTGATGTCGTCGTCGGTGATCTTGGCCTTGCCCTTTGACTTGCCATTGACACCGTTGGTCAAGCTGCCGTCGATGTCCATCTCGTCTGCCTCGAGATCTTCCTTGAGCTTCTTGCTGAGAGCTGCCTGCTTGGCCTTCTTCGACTTGACAGGGTCGCTGGGACCGCCGTTCTTCTCGCTCTCGCTGTCGCCTTCCTCGGAAGAGTCGAGCTCTTCTTCGAGGGCGCCGGCGGCACGCAGCTTGGCAGCAATGGCCTCAATGTCCTCCTCACTGTAATCCTCGTCATCTTCATCGTCGCTCTCCTCGAAGTCCATGGGCACGCGAATGAGCTTGAGAGTTGCGCGCAGGACCTGGTTCTCCTCATCGGTCTGCGCAGGCGCAGTGGGGTCGAGAGCTGCCATGGTGATCCGGAACTAGACATATCAGCACCACTTCAACTCGTGCGGGTTCGGGCCTGGAATTGTCGCTCCCCACAAGCTTAATTGTCGCATAACGAAGAGTTTTATACTATGAGATTTCACTACTTACAGCAGAAGACGGATCAATAGCGGCGAGGATTGGGATACCTCCAGCAGGCACCCGGCGTCCAAAGACACCGGCCGCGACGGGACCAATTGCACCGGACATCTTGAAGAATGTGTGACGTATTAACAGCGCAAATGGCTATTGAAGTGAAGATGGTATGGCCTCGAACAGGAAGTCGATGCTCAGGGAGTTGCGCAGCTTGAATACAGCTGGTAGAGCAGAGACGGATCGAGTGCAGGAAAATCGAGGACGGCCAAGATTTCATGTTGCAGAAAAGTTCCCAGCCAGCTCTTAGCGCCTCCTCACCGCCTGCGGGACTGGCAGAAAACCAGCAGCAGCGACCCACCTGCTGTTCGCGCTAGATGACGACGCGACCGGAACCGTGCCACTACGCGTCCTGCCACTCCCCACGCCCACCAACACGCCATACTACTATATCGCGACATGCGCCAGCCTGACCACCCACGCATACCCCACGAATCATGATCACGGCCCCGATGAACGCCCTCGATCCGCCCCGGACGACATCAACACCCCGCCACCAACATGGGCTCGCGTCTGGACAAGAACTCCGAGTCGGTCCGCAAGCGCATCGAGAAGCACACGTTTGACGGCGAGGATGGCGAGGAGTACAAGGGCTCGGCCTTTGGTGGCTTCACCGACTACTTCCGGCGCAAGAAGATCAAACTGCAGAACCTCGACGCCGACATCCGCTCGCAGGCGGGGGACAAGCCTGCCATCTTCAAGGGCGTCGTCGCGCACGTGAACGGCTACACCCAGCCCTCGCTCAATGACCTGCACACGCTCATCGTGCAGCATGGTGGCGGCTTCATGCAGTACTTGGACGGGAAGACGACGGTGACGCACATCATCGCCAGCAATCTCACGCCAAAGAAAGTGGTTGAGTTCAAGAGATACCGCATTGTGAAGCCGGCATGGGTGGTGGACAGTATACAGGCCGGGAGACTGTTACCGTGGAACGAGTACCGTGTGGTGGACGAAGGCGAGAAGCAGAATGTCTTGGCTTTCGACAAAGGAAAGGTGCTCAGCCAGGCAAATGTCCGGCCGCGGGGCTACAGAGATCAGACGGACGCAAGCTGGTACACGAATCAGCTCAAGGGCAGTCAGGCCGGACCCTCCAGTACGCCCACACCAAGTGGAAGCCTGCGCTCGCGATTCTCCAAGCAGCGACTGCCCACTCCGGAAGATGACATCGACGAAATCGACGATCGTCCCCCTTCCCACCAGCCCGAAGGCGAGTCCGTTCAAGTACCAGCTGTAAAGGCCACTACTACGGACAAACTTGTGACTCCGCCAAAGACCAGCCCGCCCCTGGCGCCACAGCAGGACTTGTTCGAAGACAAAGAGCTGGATGCTGCCGTAGCAGACCTTGACGACAGCCTCTATGCTGATGCCATGGCTCCTGCAGCACAAGAAGTCGTACCTGATGTCAACGGCGAGCGTGTGATGGACTTTATCGCTGCTGCGAATGCCCCACCATCCGAAGGTCGCCAGCTGACGGCCGAAGAACACAACGCAATTCTCCTTCGCGATCCCAAGATACGCAAGTCGACCGTGGTGGACCCCAACTTTCTCGAACAGTACTATCGCGAGTCTCGTTTACACCATCTCTCCACCTGGAAGGCAGACCTCAAGTCGCAACTGCAGGCTTTAGCAAGCGAAAAGACTGCGGCTCAGAAAGCGAAGCAAAAACGCCCGGCGGGGGCTCGACGGTACATTCTCCACGTTGACTTCGACAGTTTCTTTGCCGCGGTCAGCCTGAAGAAGCACCCACAGTATAAAGACAAGCCAGCCGTCGTAGCGCACGGGCAGGGCAGCGGATCAGAGATTGCCAGCTGTAACTATCCTGCCAGGAAGTACGGCGTCAAGAACGGTATGTGGATGAAGCGGGCCCAAGAGTTGTGCCCCGACCTCAAGATCCTACCTTACGAGTTTCCTGCATACGAGGAAGCCAGCCGAGCATTTTACGATGCGATTCTTGCGACTGGTGGCCTTGTCCAAAGTGTCAGTATTGACGAAGCGCTGATCGATATCTCGACCATCTGCCACGCCGTGGGTGGAAGTGACGGCCGTAAACCACACGAGGGCAGCAATTATCGCGAGCAAGCAAAGGCAGACGAAATTGCACAGTCACTTCGAGCAGAAGTCAAGGCGAAAACTGCGTGCGAAGTATCAGTCGGCATTGGTGGTAACATTCTGTTGGCCAAGGTAGCACTAAGAAAAGCAAAGCCTGCTGGCCAGCATCAGATCAAGCCGGACGATGTCCTGGATTTCATCGGCGAGCTTCAAGTGCAAGATCTACCAGGTGTTGCGTGGTCCATTGGAGGAAAGCTTGAAGAAATTGGTGCCAAGTTCGTCAAAGACATCCGCGATTTACCCAAGGAGAGGCTCGTTCAGGCACTTGGTCCCAAGACTGGCGAGAAGTTGTACGAATACTCTCGTGGTATTGATCGCCAAGAGGTCGGCGAACAGGTTGTTCGTAAGTCCGTGTCTGCCGAAGTCAACTGGGGCGTCCGCTTCGAGAACCAAGAGCAGGCAGATGAATTTGTCGCAAATCTGTGCGGCGAACTACAGAAGCGACTTCTCAAGGAGAAGGTCAAAGGCAAGCAGTTCACAATGAAGATTATGCGTCGCTCACCGGACGCGCCACTAGACCCACCAAAGCACCTGGGCCATGGCAAGTGTGATACCCACAACAAGAGCATAGTACTTGGGGTCGCTACGAATGCGAAAGAAGTACTTACCAAGGAGGCAATTGCCATTTTGCGAGGTTTTGGCTTCTCGCCCGGTGAGCTCCGAGGCATTGGGATTCAGATGACCAAGCTTGAGCCTATGAAGAATGCTACTGATGGTGCCCTGGACAGCTCCCAGCGTCGATTGCAGTTCAAGGTCGGCAATACTGAAGCTGTTGCGCCTCGAAAAGAAGCTGCGCTGGTGGCCGTTGAGGAAGACCCCATCCAAGATGACCCAGAAACCCCACGGAAGCCAAAAGCAGGGGCTGAGGAAGAGCATGTTGCATTTGGAGCAGTTGAGCTGAATCACTCTACTCCATCCCGTCGGCCTCTCAACACGCTCGGGACGCAATTTATCATGCCTACACAGGTCGATCCCAGAGTTCTCGCAGAGCTGCCTGAAGATATCCGGTCCAAGCTCTTGCGACAGACACGTCAGTCGTCACCATCGCCCGGCGACCGCAAGGCCACACGATCTACAACACCAACTAAGGCTCTTCCATTTACCATGACTGCGTTGCCTGCACAATCACAGCTTGATCCAGACATACTGGCTGCCCTGCCACCCGAAGTCCGCGCTGAAGTGCTGGCACAGTACGCGGCTGGTGCGACGCCGGCCTCGCCTTCCCGCCGACCACGACATGCTGATCAGACGCTACTACCTCAATCGCCCCGCAAGAACAGAATCATCGGTATTCCAGCCAAGAAGTCAATTGTCCCTATCAAGCGCGGCCGCGGTCGTCCTCCGAGGTCTGCGATGCTCGCTGCTGCTGCACAAGCGACAGCAACAAGCAGGAATGGGAAAACATTGACACAGGCGAACTTCATCTCCAAAAAGAATCCAGCCAGAGACAGTGTCAGCAGGGAAGGGTCCGCTGGACCGGTGAGTTTTGAAGATGTGGTACCCAAGGATGTACCGGTGGCAGCGAAAAAGAAAGATGACGAGCTCGATGCAGACTTCCTCTCTGCTTTACCGCCTGAACTTCGCGCCGAGGTCATTGCCGAGCACAAACGCAAGAAGCTGCAAGCCTTCCGCCTTTCCGTGAACCGCAAGGCAAAAGCATCAGCACCGGTGCAAGTTCCCAGACCCGTGCAACGTATCAAGGTTCCCCGTCTGCCGAAGCCCACATTCACCACACAGAAGCTGAGCGAGGCGAACGACCTCCGAGCTGCGATGCGTGAGTGGGTGCGCGAATTTGCCGATGAGGGCCCGTATGGTGAAGACGTGGCCGCGCTCGTGAAGTATCTAGGCAAGGTAGTGAAGGAGGAAAGAGATCTTGCGAAAGCAGTGGGTGTAGCTAAGTGGGTTGACTGGGTGGCCAGCGACATAGCTGATGGCATTGACGACTTTGACGCTGAACGATGGGACCAGGCGCTTGAGCAGATCAAACTAGGTGTCACGGCGGCGGCCAAGGCACGGGGATTGGGTGCTGTTTCTTTCGATTGAACATTGCATGGGAGGTGTTTCGTGGGATGCCAAGTGCGATTCGATTACTATTAAGCAGATGTGTAGTATGATGAAAAACGAACCATTACGCCAATCCATGCGCCTGTCTCGTATCCGAAGTCCATCCAGGGAGTGTCGGGGGTATCTGTGGGTATGTGAAGTGATGCATCATGTCGTGATGAAGTGTGGGGTATCCATAAGAACAAAATACCAAAACTCCCAAAGAAAAGCCATCGCAACGCCCGAACGTCGTAATCCAGCTCTAAAAAGCCCGTCCCTTCCTCCGCCGCCTCGCAAGCTGCGGACTCCAAATCCCACTAAACAAATCCTCACACTCGTCTTCATCCTGCGAATCAAACTCGACATCTTCATCAGCATCATCTGCATCCTCACTTTCTCTCTTCACTTCTACACCACCATTCTCTTCGACCGCACCTACGTCTTCCCACCCAACACTCTTCACAACTCTCTTCGTCTCGAGAATGAATTTCCCGACTTTATACCTCTGCCCTTCTTCTTCGGCGTGTACGTATTTCCACCCAAGTACGCTCCCGCAACTCCGGCAACTGATATCGCTGACTGTATGTGCGCCGGTAACGAGTTGTCGTGGAACGGGTTTATGCGTAAATGTATTCGGTAAATCCCCCGCTTTCCAGCCCGTTGCGTCAAGACTCCCGCCGCGCAGGAAATTGTGCAATGCACTTGGTGGTGGCGGTGGGGACACGAGGTATGCGCGACCGTGGCGGCCGGTGAAGCCCTTGGATATGATGGAGCTGGTGGGGATCAGGTCGGTTAGGCATTTGTGGCAGCGGAGATGCGAGCTTGGGGCGGTGGAGAGGAAGGATGTTGGTTGGGGAGGCGAGGACGAGGGGGTGCTGGTTGTTGAGGTTGTTGTTGCGGAGGAGCGGCGGCGGCGGAAGGGGATGCTGGGGAGGAGGTAGAGGGGGAAAGGTTGGGTTGGGGAGTTTGGCATGTTGAGCGATGAGTGTTGATTAAGGTACTGAGTTATCGGCCACTTTCAGGGTAGAAGGTGGACGTTATGTGCGCGCTTTTGGGTGGTCTGATGGCGCGTCTGACAATGTCCGCAGGCCGCTCCAGGTATCACGTAAAGGTCGTTGGGAGCTTGTTTGTCCTGATATTGCCAAAGTCCTGGGACGTATCTAGCACGTCTTAATCTGCCGAGTCTATGATGGCGTCTTCGAATGCTTAAACCCGGCGGTGTGGTCGACCGGCTTTGGATGAATAGTAGTCCCAAAGAGCTCCGCGCTGCCCCGCCTTGTTCTTGAGCCCACTGGAGTCGACGAAAGCAGCTCTCCAGGAGTGCGAGGGAGGTATGTGAGCAGGAGAAGCGGTCAGACGCTCGCAAGAGGGAAAAACCCTCCCTATGAGGGGTTCCGTCGCAAGTGACTTGAGATGGTCGCGCAGGTGACGTGCTTAAAGCCTGGCGCTAATGCGATAAGGACGCCACAGCCGAAAGCTAACGATGGCGGGGCTGCTGGATACTGCACTTCGTTGGAGCGACAAGCCTTGTGCACACCGCGATATCCGCGTCGGCGATGGTGTTAAAGTTCAAGTGTCTGGGTCGGAGCGAAATTTATTGTGTCTTTTGAAAAAGGTCGTCGCGTTTCATGATTCAGTATCGTCGAATCACGACTAACCACGCGCATCACGCGCTCGTTCGACAACCTGGAACGACATCACGAGTGTGCTGGCAGTCCCGATGCCCTCCGGTTGGTCCTGCTGCTTGAGAATCATTCCGTGGACATTCGGTGTTCTTCAAAGTAACAACAGCGCCTCCCGTGCCGACTCACTCAGGCTTCACCTTTCTCATCTGGCTCCGAGTCGTAGATTGCGATAGATAATGCGCAATTGCTGTATATGCAGCTATTCGAAATCGACTATGGCAAGATCATCATCTGGGCACAATCACGTGCCATAAATGAGTGCGTCTCCGTACGCTCTTCAGGATCGCCTTATTTTAAGTATTCCTTCATTGGCCGTGTGCCTCAAATCTCACCCGCAATAGTTATTGTCAACATGATTCTTTGCATCGCTCTTGCTGTGCGGGGGAAACTTTCCCAGCATCTCCTTCCTTTCCTCTGCTGTCCCTGCCTTCATTAATTACTCCTTCCTCACAGTCATCGAGAGGTATCTTCATGTCGCTGCCCACTATGGATGTTGTTCCTTTCGACCTAGGTCTTCACGAAAACCAGGCCGTATCATTATCTCATCGCAGCAGCCCCGTCCCATCGTCTTTCGACTCGTATCGCGAAGATGATGGCCCTCGTGCATGCTCGCAAGAGAAAGGATGCGCACAACCCGCGATGGGCTTCTCGTGACAAGGGCAAGGTCCGCCTCATCGAGCACTCTGGTCAAGAGCTTCTCGGCGCCTCAGCAAAAACCACACAAGCGCGCAACAGCATCTCGGCCAGCGGTACCTTCACCAATCTGCGTAATGGAAGCATCAAGATATTCTCCATCTTCCGCAGTGGCAAGAGTAAGTACACGATGAAACACTCTCAGCGAGGTACTTACATGCCTTGAGGTCCTGCTATGAGTGCTGCGAAAGCTGCTACGACCAGCATTGGCTCAGGCTCCACCACTACGGACAGCACCCAGCGGGCGGAAGTTCCACTTCATATTACCACACGCATCCTACAAAGCCCTAGTGTTCCAAACATTCCTTCTACTCTACCGCCACCGAATCTACATCATCGAAGCTCCTCCCTAATGCAACTCACCAACGCGGCAGTTTTCGATGGCGAATCCGAACCTATCATGAGCACACACAAAAGACAACCTATCAGTCTGCACGTAAGCAGATCGACACCTGGCTTGTCGAGGCAGCTCACGACGAAGGTCTCGAACACCTTCTTTCATAACGATACTGTTGTACATCGCCCCAAGCTAAGTTCGCGGCCCAGCGTTCACACAGCTTACTTCGAAGAAACTGTGAATAATCAGCCAAACGTTGCATCTTCTCAGTCCCCAATGTCTGAGGTGCCGTCACTTCCGTCACAGACGCAAAGTGCTCCAGGAAGCAGTAATGCACCCCTCAGCCAGTCAACCGCTCCCACCTCCTTTGTCTCTTCTGGTGCCCCGATTTCTGCGGAGACGACGCATCGTGCAAACCACGGCTCAAGCAATACACCCGCCATGACTTCGCCCATGTTCGAGTCTCCGACCGACCGCATTACGTCGCGATGGCTTGTATTTCCCCGTCAGGATGCACCACGTCTCTGCGAGCCTTCAGTCGCGACGATTGAGAACGCGGCAGCTGCCAAGGTCTTTTTCGAGTCGCACTTCAACCAATTGCTTGGAGCTAAGTCCACTCCTCGCTCAATGCGCCGTCGCAACATGGAGCGAAAGGTTTTCGCGATGGCATTACCAAATGAGCAGCGGCAGCAACAACGGAAGGCTTGGTACATGGCAGAGAACCACCATCTACGTCAAACACGAGTTATGAAGTCAGGGACTCTCGTGCGACAGAACATCAAAGGCGTGCACGTATCGAACTACGACGTCGTTCGAGTACTAGGTAAGGGTAGCTTCGGTGTCGTTCGCCTGGTGCGCGAGAAGAGTGATCACCACAGTAGCTCAAGCGGAAGCGAAGCATATCGTGTAGACCATGTGGATGGCGCATCGATTCACGGCATTGATATACCTCCACCGCCGATCCGCAAGACGAAACAGGTGTTCGCCATGAAGGTTATCAGAAAGTCAGATATGCTACGGAACAGCCAAGAGGGACATCTGCGAGCAGAACGAGACTTTTTGGTGGCGTCAGAGAGCTGTCGGTGGGTGGTGCCACTCATGACCGCTTTTCAAGACATCAACAACCTCTATCTTGTCATGGAATATATGGTCGGTGGTGACTTTTTAGGTTTGCTCTTACGCGAGGATATTCTTGACGAGAACGTTGCGAAGTGGTACTTGGCTGAGATGATATTGTGCATCGAAGAGGCCCATCGCATGAACTGGATACACCGCGATGTTAAGCCAGACAATTTCCTGATTACTTCTTCGGGACACCTCAAGATATCTGATTTTGGTCTGGCTTTCGATGGTCACTGGGCTCACAACCAGACGTACTACAACGAGCATCGGTACAATTTGCTTCGCGACTTGGATATGCAAGTCCAGGGCGATGCTCAAGACCTAGAAGAGGAGAAAGAACGCCAGGACACTAGGCGGACTCTCAACCTAATCAATGGCCAGCCTCGTGGTCGAGCCCCGTTCGAGGCGAGGCAGGACGGTGCGAATGGCCCAATCATCGACTGGCTCAACCGTACCCAGAAGCGCCAATTTGCGAAGAGCGTGGTCGGAACCAGCCAGTACATGGCGCCAGAGGTCATTCGTGGCGAAAACTACGACGGACGTTGCGATTGGTGGAGCATCGGCATCATTTTGTATGAGGTGCGTAAATGTGTTGCGACATTATTGAGATTGCACTGACGTATCATCCACAGTGTCTTTACGGCTGTACGCCGTTCTTCTGCGACAACCGCCAGGCCACCAAAGCACGAATATTGGTAGGTTCTCATCGGACCCGCTTCGTGCAAGGCTGATCAGACTAGGACCACCGACGATGGTTGCGCTTTCCGCTGGACCAGCGATTTGCCCGTCCCAACGTCGATCGCGTGCCCCTGATGCCCGTTTCCCGCAATGCCATCGATCTCATGATGAGACTTCTCGAGGAACGACAAGATCGCCTGTCTGCGAAGCGCTACCGAGAAAATGACTGGGTGCTGCGTGACAAGGCAGTCGGCGCTCGTCGTGTACGCAATGTCAACGTGACTGGTCACATTGTGTATCCGAATGATGCCGAGGATATCAAATCCCATGCGTTCTTCCGGAATATCCAGTGGTCAACGCTTCATATGACCCGGCCACCTTTCATACCCCGCGTGCATGGTGGGCAGCCTATCACCAAGTACTTTGATGATGAGAACGAGATCATGAGCGCATCGGATCATCTTGACTCGTCAAGCTACGAAGCTATGGAACAGCTAGCCGTTCCGGAACCGGCGGCCATGGTACCAGAAGGCGAAGTCACACCAACAGCGGCGCCTGGTACTAGTGTTGTTGTGCCCGTTTACGCACAGGTCTACACGTCAGTACAGAAGATCAGACGCCGCAAGAAGGAGAAGAAGAGGCCTCGGGACAAGATGCTTCGTGATCCACATGTTGGACGAGCAGTTCTGGAGCTGCGCAAGAAAGGAGCTTTTGTCGGGTACACGTATCGCAGGCCGACCTTTTCGCTACCTGAACTCGATAATAGAGTCAACGCCACCAGACCAACACTCACGAGGGCTAGTGTGGCTACGGTAAGCGCTTGATACGATGACTAGGCTGGATGGGTACATGGGTTTATTCTTACTCAATACAAGCTTCACTTTGCTTTGATATCAATTCATCATTGTGCGCAACCAAGCCATTGCCCCGGCTTGATAGTAACCATCATTTGCTACGTGTACTTAAGCTCTACTTCCGTTGACATTTGCTGTACATGTACAATATGCTACAATCGAGCGCTCGTGTTGTCTAGACTCACCTTCCTCGGCTCTGCGAGCTCATCTGACGTCTCGGGGTCCCATCCGGCAATCAGATCTTCCACCACACTCGTTTCGTCTTGGCCCCAGACTAGCCCACCTGCGAGCTTCCATTCTCCACTTTCGTTCTGACGCAGCACACGATATGTTGGTACACCGCAGATACCTGCTGCTTTCGCCTCAGCCGTCAAACGGCGCAATTCGGCTTTGATTGAAGGTGAATTTGCCTTCGCAACGAGTGCGGGACCATCATACCCTCCTGTAGTAAGCACGTCTGTCAGGACGGCATCATCTGACACGTTGGCATTCATTTCCCAACAAGCAGAGGCTGCGAACGTTAGCGATTGGTACTTTAATCGAGAGTTGGTGATCTCACAAAGCAATGGCACCGTCTTTGGCTCGGCAAGAGCAACCCTCAATACAGTCGGTGTTCGTATTGGGAACTGGTCTGGCTGACGAAAGTCGATGTTTTTGTCTGGGCTTCCCTCCTGGATATTGACGGCGTTCCAGTACGCTGTCCAATCCGCTCTGTCTTGTCCTGTCCACAACGCCTTCGTTTTGCTGACAGCCAGCATTGGCACGTTCGGCGCGCCAATCTCACGGAAGAGAATTCCGAGCAGGAATGGCTTCTTCACTATCTCGAGCTCAGGGCCAAAAAGGCGCTGCAACCGTGGGAGCTGTGTGTGTCCCACGAACGCCCACGGGCTGCTGAAGTCGTACCAGAATTCGAGCTTCACCTTCCCATGGATCTTGTTGTGCGGTATAGCGCGCGGCATCAGACTTCTCAATCCCGAAACATCCTTCCAGCCATCCTTTTGAGAGATGGAAAGGAGCGTCGCTTCCACGAAGTGCATGCGATCTTGACCCCAATAAAATCTTCCTTTTTTCTCTTGTCCTTTCACATCGGTCCAAACGGCGTCCTTGATCCAAAATCCGGGCACACCGAACGCACCACGCTCAACCGCATCAGCCGTCGCACTTTCCAATTCTTTTCTCGCACCAGCATCGTTCAAGCTGTCCTTGCTTAGCTTGTTTGCGCTTGCGATTCCGCTTTCGCGCGCAATCTGCAACAATTCCTCGTCATCATTGACATCCTTTCCCGTGACCCAATATGCTTCAAACAGTTTCTCAGTCAAGACTCGCCGCTCCTCGCCATCGGGAACACAGTACAACAAGCGCAACGCATTCACCGTCTTGCGTGGATGCTGCGGCGGCGGATTGTACCTGATGTGATACCGCTTCAATGTTCGCGCCATGGACTGCTGACCCACAGCACGCTTCGTCGGATTGAATACATCACTCGCGGACCCGCCTGCGCCTTGTGGTGCAGCTGTTGCGCGATAGATTGCGCCGAGAAGGACGGGGCGATAAATTAATGTCGCATTGGTGCGTTGTGCGAGGGCGCGCACGCGTGTGGAGGCGATGTATGCGAAAGGGCACGAGATATCGTAGTGGAATTCAAGAGTGGGCGAAGACATGATGGACGTGCAGCTGCAATCAAAGATTCACGTCAATGCTTGGTCTTTCAGATATACAATCCAGGTGAATGATGGGCCCCTATATCGAGTCGTCCTCGCAGCTCGCGCCGTGTGGGGTCGACGCCATGGGCCGAGGTTCATCGGCTTGACACTAATCCGCTTTGTGTCGAAGACCACTTGTAGCCTATGCGTCGTAAACAAGCCTTCAGCAGCGGATAGGACCGTAAGGATGCACAATGTAACCGTAGGAAACTCTCAGGCATGCGCCACAGCTTCTGGTTGCGCTTACGTTGGACTCGGGCGCAATTTCTCAGTATCACATTCGCCAGATCTTGCGCCACAGTGTCGAAACCCACAATCGTGCATAAATGCGAATCCTGCATCGGCCCAACCCCTCCTACGCATGACTTGACCTATGAGCGCGGATCTTACCAAATGGCTACGCCTTGTACGACGGGCTTAAATCTTACGCACTATATGGCTTTTAGTGCGCTCGGCTCCTGCGTTCTGCGCAGCGGACCAGATGCCTTCTGTCTGACTTGATAGCATCTGCGAGACATCGACCCATTTGTTTCGTTGCCAGGTCTGTCGGCCGCTTGAGATACAGAGACCCCCAGCGAGGTCCACGATGCCACACGACGACTTTGATGATAGCACAAGCGGCGCTGAGGAACAAAGCCTCCCACTTCGTATAGAGAAAATACCACACAACGACGACGATCCACACTCAGACATAGGCGACGACGACGCCAGCAACAGTAATACCGACAGGACGATCAACGAGAATCTCTGCGGCCTTCTCTGTAGTTCATGCCGGCGTCTCGACCTCTCAGCCTCGCGTTTCATCATCGATACTGCGCCCTGGCACGCTACAAATGAGGTTCGCAATCACTATTTGCACAAGTCGCGTCCCGTCGCACTACCTGATGCTCACTCGACTTCAACGACATTTCGTCTGGGTACATTGAGCGACCTAAGATGGCGTTCACTGAAATGTAGTTTTTGCGCGCTGGTGAAGAGGGGTTTGCCACAGGACGTGTTAGCCGCTCTTGAGGATACCAATGGAACCGAGGTCGATGCTCCGCTGGGAGCAGTGTTGACTGCGACCTGGGAAATTGATGGACGGGCTCGCGTCAGGGGCGAAGGTATGATTTCAAGAACGCGACGACTGCACCTGAGATGGAGCAACGAGGCACTAGGCGAGGCGCATGTGGTATTTGCGCCGTCAAATCGGTACACGCGACCATTTTCGGACGCACCATCAGTGTACCCTAACGACTCTCTGTTTCTGGGCAGACAGATCGACAGCAGTGGGAAGAATCGAGCGCTGATGAAAAGCTGGCTTGATCTGTGTCGTGACAAACATGGCGATCGCTGCCGGACCGGTGCGGAGCCTCCAAAGCGATTTCGGGAGATGCTCGAGAGCGCGTACTTTGGAGTCATCGATGTTTTTACCCTGCAGCTGACATATTTACCGCAAGATCACCAGGGCTATGAGCCGTATGCGGCGCTGAGCTATGTATGGGGAGAGGGAGAAAAGTACAGGACGTTATTGGGGAATGTGATGAGGCATAGAACCCACGGGGGCTTGGAGGCCATCATGCACAAGTTGCCGCAAGCCATCCAAGATGCTATCGCGCTGGTACCGACGCTGGGATTGCGGTATTTGTGGGTCGACTCTTTGTGCATCGTGCAGGACAGCGCACGGAGCTGGAAACTGAATGCATACAACATGGATTTGATATACGGGCAAGCAACTCTCACTATTTGTGGTGCGGATGGCGAAGACGGGACGGAGGGCCTCAGGGCCATGCACCGGAACAAACACAATTCGGCGCAGCATACGGCAGAAGTTCTTCCAGGCTGTCGCCTTATGCTCACCAAGCCTCCGGAGTCGGCAATTCGTCGAACGACTTGGGATTCACGAGCCTGGACTTTTCAAGAACGATTACTATCACCGCGAACCCTGATCTTTGTGGATGGCCGTGTCTATTTCCAGTGTCGTTCTACAGGCATGTCTGAAGACATTGTTGCAGACTATGGAGGCGCAGGCTGGTCTTTAGATCTTGTCAATGCGCCACTGCAGATTCTACGACAAGTTGACAGAAAACCTCTCTGGGTGTACAATAAAGCCGTGGAGCTTTACACGCGGCGGGCACTCACAAAGTCGGCGGATATCCTGGCCGCGTTCAGCGGCATGTACAAGATGTTAGAATGCAAAATGAACGGACCGTTCGTATTCGGCCTGCCAACATCGCATTTTGACCTGGCACTGCTTTGGCAATCTGAGAGAGCGGCAACCCGGCGTGTGATTTCAAAGGAAGATGCGGCCAAACTTTCGGAATCTGAACGCGACTTCCCAAGCTGGGCCTGGTGTGGATGGGAAGGGAGCGCGATGCTATATGATGCTACTGTCCTGGATGGAGTGTTCCGAGATGTCCGTGCCTGGCTCCGGAACCATACGTGGATTACTTGGCATGTGCGCGACGGGTACGGAGACCTGCGGCCGCTGTGGGATAGGAAGGTGTGCTCTAAGAGCAGGTCTACAGAAGACCGCTGGAAGGGCTATGAAGCTTCGACACAAGACGTCACGATTGCACGTAGCGTCGAACGAGATGCAACGAGACAGTATGACGACGACAACGACGACGACTGGTACAGTCACGAACACAAAGAACTCGAGTACCGTAATCGTGGGGAATATGATACTTTTCGCAACGAAAAAACCCCTCCGCCTATAATTCTACATGAAGGCAATGGCCGGCACCGGCGCCATATCGATGATCGGAACCGGCGCCATCGCGATGATCGGAAAACCTCTCAAGAGGAGGAGAGCAGAGTCGATGTGCAGGACCTCTTCGGCCGCAACCTTACATATTGCGGCGGGTTAACCTCGACCTCCTCCTCATTCGCAAGCAACGGCAAAGGTGGCCCATTCAAACGAGCCCTCCGCGAGTTTCCATACAAAGTCGTCCAAAGACGCTATGAGACCAACATGGGTAACTTAGAGCACCCTCTGAAGCCCATCTTGCAATTCTTCACCCACTACATGAATTTGAATCTCGTCCCTCCTGCTGAACCGTTCTCAGGTGGTTCGCAGACAAACCCACCATCACCACAATCTGAGCTCCAGCTCTACAGCATTGCAGACGACAGCGGGGACTGGTGCGGCTCGATCACACTCGATAGGTCATGGTTCAGTAAGCAGAAGCGGCGTTCGAGGCTGCGACATGAGTTTATCGCAATCAGCGATGCGATGCGATTTTCGAATGAAGAGTGCGCTACTTGGACGTACTACATACCCAAAGAGAGGGAGGAGAGTGAGTGGGATTTGTTTTACGTCTTGCTCATCGAGTTCGATGTGGATTCGTGGAAGAGAGTTGGGCTTGGGAAAGTGTTCAAGGAGGCGTTTGCGAGAGCTGAGTGGAAGGAGATTGTGCTTGGGTAGAAGATGGGTAACGGCACATTGAGAAGAGGAAACGAGAAGATGACTCGGAAAGGACAAGTGGGAAGAGGGATCAGGAGAGAACGCAAAACGAAAAAGTCGGAAGAAGAAACCAGAAAAGGAATTACGATTGAAAGATATAAAACAAATACCTCTTTAATTGAGGTTTGGCTGCTGAAGATACGAGTTACCGTTCGTGAGCTCGTGCGCAAGTTGAGTAGGATTGTACAAAGCTTTGCATTAAGGAACTAATTGTGCAAACCGTGGTGGGCCAGAGTCACCTTGACCCTGCGCGCACCATATAAACACCATTGTGGGCCTTCATTTTGAGTGGGCAGTGTTACTGTAACCGAACCTCAAAAACGATATCCCTTAAACCGCTGGATTGTGCCACCAGGAGATAGGCGCCAACCGCATTAGCTAGATGCTGTGGCCGAGTGACTGAGCCTCACGTGCCCCGTGCTTTTGCACGAGTCAGAAAAAATAGAGGAAAAGTAGAAAAATGCGAGATTATCACGCGCGGATTGGCGCCTATCTCCTGGTGGCACAATCCAGCGGCTTTAAAAGATAGACACGTTGGTGGGGCCCATCCACTGTGGAAAACAGAACAAGGGTTAAAGGTTGGTGGACCTGAGGGTTTTGGGCTTGCGACACCTGTAGTTAGTGTCGATGATGCGTTCCAACAGTCTAAGAGCGTTATTAGTGAATTTGGGTTAGTGTAGATATTCTATTTAGAACTAAGGGATGCATTCAAAAGTAAGATAACGTTAAAGAATTACTTTATTGAAGACTAGATAGACTTCTAGATAGAAGAAAGAGCTCTTTCTAAAGACTAAGAGATAAAGTAAGCTTACTCTAGAGAGTATAAGATATTGTATACGAATATTAGTCTTATCGTAACTCTAGTTAAGAATTACTCTTATACTAAGTAAATATAATATAAAGAAGATTAACGTATTAAATTATAAGATACTTATAACTATAGACGTACGTATAGAAATCTAGGTAATCTATTAAGTACTAAACTATAATATTATGAAGTTTAGGTCGTTACCTTCTAAATCTATCTACGTAGTGCTGTAATATTAGCTAAATATATTGTACTAGTATACTTAGTCTAAGTAATAAGTATTATAATCAATAGAAGTGGATTTCATCTACTACTAGCTTAACTATGTAGATACAATCTATATCTCGATCCCTTTTAAATCTATCTCCACATCGTAAGCTTTTCTCCTCCATTAATACCTGTTAGTGTTGCCTCCAAGGACGCCAAAACATAGGAGAACCCGACTGCCTTGATGCGACCCATCCACTTCAGGATCTGCACACGATCAAACCCTCGCAGTCCACGCAACTCCTCTAGGTGCGTCTTGATGTCATCCACTGAGACGGTTACACTGCTCTCGTAGGAGGTGAATTGTGCTTTTGATGCTCCCCCTACGTCGGTTTGTTTCGCGGATGAGACCAACGCATCACTCAGTCGCTCAGCGACTTCACGGCCGGGAATGAGGTCGATGTGCCCCTGCCAGCCCGTGCAATCCGGCATGGCGCCCGCCAGGTCAACACACCTCACAAATTCGTCGAGGACCCACGATTTCGATCCGTGCGACGATGACGTGCGCGTGGGCTGAAGGCGATAGATGAAAGATGGCACACCCAAGCTCTCGGACGCGCGTTCAAGGATGCGCTCGCCCGCCCACTTTGAGGCGACATATCCATCGGATCCATCGGTGGGAGGCTCATAAGCCGCAGCGCTTGATGGGGCTACATCCCTGATCGAGTCCAGAACATCCCGAGGCAAGACCCCTGAAGTAGACACAAAATGAATGGGTATCTGGTTCGGAGCCGCGAGCTGCACTAGCTCTTTGATCGACTGAACATTGCTCGGACGAAGCATGTGGTAATTGTCCCAGAACGACCGCAAAGCGCCCATGTGTAGGATGACATCCACATCGCTTGAGAGCCCTTGGAACTGCTCCGAAGTGAGCCCCAGGCGTGGTGCGGAAAGATCGCCAACGTGCTGCGCTATCTTGTTGCCTCGGAGTATCGACCGTGAAGCCTCATTTGGTTTGTCTCTGACTGCAACGCACACGATCCTTCCAATCAGAGGATTCGCCTCAAGTACAGGCAGGACGCGCTTTGCCAGATTACCCGTGGAGCCCGTAACGAGAACCGTCAAAGAACCATTCTCTCGCTTCCTTTGGTTCTGGCGCAGAGTGATGGGAACCGAGGGAGGCTTTGTCTCCTGATCCCAATCGATCACCTCTACGCTCGTGCCTTCCTCCACTTTCCGTGCCATTTGCGCAAGGGTATTGCCGCTGAGGAGGTCGACTAGATGGATAGTGACATTGAAAACCTGGCGAATACGTGATTGAAGTCGTACGATGAGAAGCGAGTTGCCGCCGACCATGAAGAAGTTGGTTGAAGGAGAGATGGCCGGTCCGAACTTTTCGCTATCCTTGCCAAGAACTTCCTGCCATAGTCGTCGGAGGTGATTCATTGTCTCAGTCAATTCGTCATCGGTTTGAGCCTCGGAAGCTACTCGCTGAGGTAGTGGGAGGGCCTGAATGGCCTTGCGGTCGACCTTGGAGTGAGCCGTCAAGGGAAGATTTTCGAGAGGAATGGCCAAGACCGGAACCATGTACTGAGGGATTGGAAGGCGGCCAAGTAAATGCTCCAAGAACGCATCTGGGTTCTCAGCTCTGTTTTCTGGCGAGAAAACAACATGGGCCACGAGATAGTCAGGGTCGCCTTTACGAAGTGTTACGATTGCTGCTTTCAGCATACTGCCAGAAGTGGCGATCAGGTTGCTCTCAATATCAGCTAGATCGATACGGAGACCACGCAGCTTCACCATCGTGTCTCCTGCGACGCGGTGTCGGAAGATCAAAGAACCATCGTCTTGGAGGTGCGCGATGTCGCCAGTCCGATGCATCACAGTCCAGCCGTTGCTCACATGCTGCGGAGTCGCGTATGGATTCTGTACGAAAGCGCTTGTGGTCCGTTCTCTATCGGTGAGATAGCCAAAAGAGACGCCCGCGCCTCCAATCACCACCTCTCCCGGCATTCCAACAGGAAGCGGTCTGAGATTCTCGTCCAAAATATACGTAGTATAATTTGGAAGCGAGGATCCACACGGCACAGGGGCTTCTTCGTCAATTCGTACTTCATTGTAGTTGACCAGCCCCTTGTGGGAAGCGATGGAGATCTCTGCAGGTCCGTATGAGTTGTGCAAGCGGAGTTGGTCGAGACCGAGTCCAGCGAATTGCTGCAAAATATGGTTCGTCAGAGGCTCGCCACCCGCGAAGGCAAAGCGCCAGCTGGACGCGTGTCGAAGGTTATCGTTGCCAAACTCCATCCACATTGAGTATTCCGAAGGTGTGACTTTGGTATACGTGATGGCCTCTTGACGAACGATCTCAGTAAGCGAGACAGGGTCGCCACGCTTGTTGTAGGGGACGACGAAGACCGTGCCGCCGTTGACGAGACCTGTGAACATCTGGTCTACGGAAAAGTCAAAGGTGAAAGCGCTCTGCTGCAGCACCCTTTCTGCGCCGAGCTTGTAAACTTTGGTATATCCCTCCAACTCGTTTCTTATACCAGAATGGCGTATGACGATGCCTTTGGGTGTGCCTGTTGAGCCGCTCGTGTACAAGATTGCTGCGGGCTTGTCCGGATGAGCAGCATTGGGCACATGGGTCGTTGGTGAAGCGGCCACACGAGACAAATCAACGATAGTAGCTACCCCGAGTTGTGGAGTATCTCCGATTGTCGTATCGTCCGCCAGCACAGCTTTAGGCTGGCAGTCCTTTGCCAGTGTCGCGAGCCGTGATATAGGATTGCGAAGATCGAGTGGCACGTATACGCCCCCAATACGCATAATGGCAAGCATAGAGCAAATCCAGTCGGTAGAGGCTTGCTGGAACACTAGGACACGGGCGTCTGGGCCAACTCCGCTCTTCAAGAGTGCTTCAGCGATGGCTTCGACTCGATCTATCATCGCTTTGTACGTCAGATGAAACCCGAGGCCATCCTTGAGGGCTGGTCTATCCGCATTCTCCAACGCTACCTGGTCGATCCGATGCGGCAACGTTGCTGGCCAATCGGTTGCCATGTCGGGCCCTGGTCATGATCAGCGGACTTTGGGCCTCTGGTTCTCCATCAATTACTCACCGCAGCCAATGATCAAAGATCGCGACAGCTGTTCTTCACTGAAGAGCGGCGTGTCCTGGAGCAACAAAGATGTGTCCTTCGAGAGCACATCTACAAAATGCACATATGTTTCGAGTAACAACTTTGTCGCTGTCGTATCGTAGAAAGACCGCTGGGTGCGCAGTGCAATTTGGACCTCAGTACCGAGATCAGCGACGTCGAATGAGATGTCGTATCCTGATCGTCCAGGATGGTAGTCCTCGACATCGAACTGGCACTGCACCCATGTCTGCTGCCTGCTTCTATCGACCTGCCTGTAATCGAAGAACGCCTGGAAGAAGGGATTATACGACGAGGAACGAGTTACCTTGAGTTCCTTGAGAAGCACATCAAATGGAAGACGCGAGTGGTCCAGCGCGGTGTAAGCTGTGTTGCGGGCTTCTACGATGGCGTCTGCAAATTTCTGTTCGGCCTGACGACGGAAGCGTAGCGTGAGCAGATTCAGGTAGAACCCGACGCTACCAATCATGTTACTGTCATTACGGTTTGCATCGGCGATCCCTATGGTCAAATCATCGACCTCAGTGAAGCTGAACAGCATGGCTTTGAATGCGGCCAGGTAGAAGTGGAAGGGAGTGCATCGGTTGGCTTGGGCGACCGACTTCACTCGCGCGCTGAACTCAGCGGCGATGCGCATATCAAGCTGATTTACCTCGTAGTTGGCAATTGCGGTCCTGGACTGTGATCGAGCCATCGGCAGTAGCGGTAAAATTGGCGGGAGATCATTGACGGGAAAGACGCTTCTCCAATAGTCAAGCTCCTTGACCATTTGTCCCTCACTGAGTGCTTTGCGCTGGGCTACCGAGAAGTCGGGACACTGAAGTGGTGGCACTCCAAGACTCTCTCCATTGTACGCTTTGTCCATGTCTGCGAGCAAGATCTGGAAGCTGGTCACATCCATGATGATGTGATGGGCATTGAACAATAGATAATGATGGATCGGGGATAGAGTCAACAGAACCATCCGGAACAGCGCACCACTCTCGAGATCGAACTCGTGCGCCCGAAGCTTATCATATTCAGCGACCGCCTCCTCTGGTGACTGGATCATGATGTGTTCCAGCTTAACTGGAGAGCGCGCCAGTACATTTTGCGTCGCTTGGTCAACCTCATTGTCGTCGCCAATGAAGCACGTACGCAAGGCTTCGTGCCTCAGCGTCACTGCACGCAAAGCGCGTTCCAGGTCACCTATCCGTACGTGTCCCGTCATACGATAACGGAGGGTGACGTTGAAGGTTGTAGGATCGTCAACCAAGAGGCGCAGGAACCAGAAGCGCGACTGGGCAATAGAAATGGGTTTGCTTCGTACGATATTTCGAGTCGAGGCCTCAATTGCGTTTCTCAACTTTGCAGCGTTCGCCACATTCTTATGCAAGGAATCAACGTGAAGCTCCATGGCCGGAGTCGCTACCGTGTTCGGTGTGTATACCGTTGAGCTTTGGCCGTTCACAGTCGACTCAGCAACACTCGGGGTAGAAGAACCAGTCTTGGATGATGGAGCGGTTACTGGAGGCTTGGGGAGCATCGCAGGGGCTTGTATAGGAGCGGGCTGGCCGCTTCCAATCTTTGCGAGGAGGTCTTCGGGAAGTTTCTTGAAAGCCCACTGACAAACTTCGGCAAGAGAAGAGCCACCGACAATCTTCAGCACAGGAATGTCCACCTTGACGTTCTTGAGGAACCATGACCGAGCTTCCACGGCAATAAGTGAGTCCATGCCGAGTTCGACAAGCGGGGCGTCGTGGTCTGGTGTGCCATTTCCGATTTGCAAGATGGAGCATAACTTAGCCGCAAATGCATCTCGAAGCAACCCCAAAGCGTGGTCTTGGGAATCAGCAGCAGCCAACTGGTCTGGAATTGGGAGTTTGTTGGCATCCTTGCTCCCCGATTGTCCCACCTCCGCTGATGTAAGCCCGTTCGTCTTGATAAGACAATGAGAGAACAGAGGATTCTCAAAGTAAGGGCCACGCACGTCCTCGTCATCACGGATGTAACCGAGTCCAGTAGTGACAATAGCTTCCGGGAAAAAGACACCGTCATTTTCGTCCCTGTCG
The DNA here is from genome assembly GCA_020744225.1 of Paraphoma chrysanthemicola. Classification (NCBI taxonomy): domain Eukaryota; kingdom Fungi; phylum Ascomycota; class Dothideomycetes; order Pleosporales; family Phaeosphaeriaceae; genus Paraphoma; species Paraphoma chrysanthemicola. The sequence continues at coordinate 744,293 of JAGMWG010000022.1, forward strand.
CGAGCAGTCGGAATACCTGCCTCTATGGCCTCTGCGAACGCTTGTTGAAGCTCGATCTCGTTGAGAGGAAGCAGCCTGAAGTTGTTCAGTTGATTCAAGACGTGCTCGCCCGCCGACTCGACGTAGCCTAGACCAGCGACGCGACCGATGTCGACACCAGAGGCCGCCAGACCGCGCCTCCGACGCTGGCGGGCGAGGCCGTTCAAGTAGCCGCTGGAAATGACATAGCTCGACTGGCCGGGATTTCCAATTAAGGTCGTTGCGGAGGTAAGCAATAAGAAGAAGTCAAGCGGATCATTGTAGAACAGCTCGTCGAGGTTGTTGCTTCCATCAATCTTTGGCTTAAGTACAGCCTGCATCTGTTCAATGGACATGTTCACGAAAAGAGAGTCTCGCAGGATCATAGCACCGTTGACGATGCCAGCAATTGGAGGGCACTCTCTGCGGATGTCTTCGATAGTGCGAGCGAGGCTGGCTTTGTCGGTGACATCCACAGCATGGAGCTTGACAATTGCACCGGTACCCTTGAATGAGTCTAGCCAGGTGGCGTTGGCTTTCGGTGTACGACTCGCCAGGCACACGCATCCAGCCCCATTGTCCACCATCCATTTGCAGATGGATTGTCCGATTTCGCCCGTGAGGCCGAGAAGGATATAAGTCTTATTCAAGGCGAAGAGCGTGCGAGCCTCAAGAGGACGGACCTCGACCAAGAGACGGCTAGATCCTGAAGGCGCCCAGGACACGACATCCGATATGTGAGCCTGCTGCTTCTTATGAATCATGTCTAGCGGAATCATAACATCATCCGCGACGACACCATCGGGTGCGTTCGTTGCAGCTGCAACAGCGGATTGAAGATGTTCCAAAAACACTTCTCTTTGGCTGGATTGGAAAGACTGCGCCTCGAGCCTCGCGAGATCATCGATGCCAATTCTCTTTATATGTGCTGGTACAAGGCGCGAAGCGCTGCTTTTGCTGACCTCATCGGTTGCCAGATCGACAAAATGCGTTGCAGTGGGGGGAAGAACCTGCTTCAACGCAACTTTGGGTGCACGCGTGTCGAACCTAGTCCAAGGCCCAGATGAATTCTTCGAAGCGCTGGTGATGAAACTGAGCCTCAGAGATTTTGTATGTGCCAGTCTTTCCATTGCGGCTGCGAATAGTTGGTCCTTCTCGGGCAACGGGGAGTTGATGACCACAACACTGCCGAACGGCAGTGCTCGGATTACGGATGCTGCCAAAAGCTCGGTAGCTACAGCACTGAGAAGATGTACGGGGTCAGTACCAGATGGAAAGGGTACGACTGCAGTAGGCTCGGTCAATTTTGAGTTAGTCCCAGACAAGAAGAGGACCTGTTCCGTCTTCTCAACGTAATTGCCGAGACCAACAAACAAGAAGCCTTCCCCAGCGATGTTAAGTGCCATCAAGCTCGAAAACGCCGCCTCAACCTTGCTTGTTCCAGCCTTGTTTGACGGAACGTCCTGTTGAACGAGTGACGGAGGCGCATCTTTTCGTAGTACCACTGCAACACCATCCAGTTCGTCAGCTGCTTTTTCTGAAGTAATAATGCGCCGAGATGAGTTGAGACGCGCATTTCGGGTTACATCATGCATCAGGCGTGGAATGAGGAGGCGCCCTCCCTTATCCACAAACGCTTCGGGCTCATTCGACCACAAGTATGGATAGGTCCGGATCTTTTCTGTTGAAGGTTTCTCCCGTTCCCAATCATCCAGCGCAGTCTGGCGCAGAAAGTGTTCAGCGATCGTCTTGGACATACTCCCATCTGAGGCCATATTTGCGAAATCAAGATTGTGCATAAAAATATGCTGGGCTTCGTTACTCATGACGCGGCGGAAGGCCACACTGGCCATGTGATAGGGATTATCTGCTGAGATGGCGCCGTGCGTGACCCACAGGATATCTTTTGCCAGCTCGAACATACGCTTGAGACCTTCCATTCGATTGCTGTCGATGTCTTTGAAGATGGGCTGGTCCAGATCGACGAGATTGATGAAGGAGCTCATGGAAGCCAATTCCTTTGCCTCGTCCTCAGTCGGCAATCCATCGAGGATGGTGACGCTATGGCTGAAGCGGGAAAGATGTTCAGCCAACTCTTCGGCAATGCTGGAGGTCTCCAGACTTTGCGTGCCCAAAATCACGATACTGTCGTGATATAGGCTTGTCGAGGATGTTACGGACAGTGGTCTACGCATCAGGCTGATGCGATCATCGACGGCCTGTGATGCTATGATGGACCAAGGCCATGTGGCATAAGCGTCGAGTTTTGGCGTTACCGCGTCGACACCACAGAATCCTGACTTACGCAATACAGTGTGCCACTCCTGCGGTGTGATAATGGGCATGTACTTTCGCCCGTCGTTAACACCAGACCACCATCCCGTGAACCCTCCCATGATGGTGCCGAAACGTACGGGGCCCTTGTCAGTCAGCTCCGCCAGGACAAGGTAGCCACCTGGTTTCAGCAATCGTCGTGTGTTCTCAAGCGTGTGCTGCAATACTTTTGTGGCATGGAGGACATTGTTAGCGATGATAATATCGTATGTGTGCGGCTCAAAACCCTGGGTGGCAATCGGGCGTTCTACGTCCAGCGTTTTGAATACCATCTTGTCGCTGTGAGTCCCGAATACTTCTGCCGCTTTGTCGAAGAAACCTGCAGATATATCGGTATACGTATATGAAGCAAATGCGCTGCCAATGGCACCCAATACGGCTTTGGTGGCACCGCCGGTTCCCGCGCCTGCAAATGTGAGCAACCTTCTCTTCGCGCGAGGACATTAAATTTACCTATTTCAAGTATCCGAGCATGTGGATAGCGGTGGGTGAGCTGCTTGACTATAGCGGCTGATGCTACATTCATCGAAGTGCTATCGCCACCACTCTCGTAGTATTCGTCGAGCATATTATCTGCTACCATATGCTCGATGATGGTGGTTTCACCGCGAATAGCAGCGACCATGTTCTTGCCGACTGCCGATATGAGGCGGATATCGATCACGTCGCAGTATCTGCTAATGTTAATGAAGCACATCGACCAGGCAGGATACTTACTTGGCAATCAGATCTGCAATGCTCTCGGCTGTGTCGTTGGACCATTCAGCCTTGAGAATGGGATGACGATCCTTGCTCACCGCATCGAGTGTCCAATTGACAAAGTCATGAAGGCTCTGGAAGTGTGGCTGGCCTTTTGTCCATTCCTCCTTCGTGAGATCTGCCTTCCACTTTCGCAGGTAATGGAAGCACACACGCTCACAGACACGGGCTATTTCGACATCACGATCAGATGGCGAAAGCCCAGCCACGGCAGCATTACCGTTGGGAGCCGCGACTTGCCACTTCATCGTCGAGAACAATGATCGATCATTAGCTGCGGTCGCAGGCGCAAAAGGTTTCATGACCAAATCCTCCACTTGAATCATACTCATAGGGACGCCCGAAGTGTCATTGAGAATATCAATGCTTGCGCTTAGGAGGTTTGCTGGGCCATGGCCGCCAGTAACAGTGCACCACACAGGCACCTCTGTTTTAGAGGTTGGCAAAGCAGCGCACTGCTCAGGATTGACACGAATCCGGCCAATCGCCGTGGGAATGTGCAGCGACCACAATAGACCGTCTCCAGGTGCGGAATAAGCAAGAAAAGCGACTTGGAATGCGACGTCGAGTGTGGACGGATGAACGAGATGCGTTGCGGCGTCATCGTCATCATATTGATAGGTCGACACTGTAGCCAAGGACTGGTTCAATTTTCGCTTCATTGACGACATGGTGCGGAAGTGCCCACTGTAGTTGTATCCCAGGTCAGTAAGAGAGGCGTAGAACTTGTCGACGTCCACTTCCATCATGTTGGTTGCGTCTGGCGCGGAAGGGGCGGTGAGTGCTGCTGCATCAGGAGTACCCAATGTCACGATGACAGTTCCGCCTGCCATGAGATCCATCTCGTGTTGTTCAGCTCCAGAGTTGTTCACACCGCAAGAGTAAACAGTGAAGCTTGCTGTGAGTATCATGGGATTGTCCTGTCGGATTCCCGTCAGAGTCACAAGCGTTTCGACACCCGCATTATCACCCTCGTCAAAGGCAATCGCTTTGGGAATTGTAAGATCGACGATTTCGAGGAATTCGATCGTTCCTTTGCGGTCGAGCATGCATAATCTCGCCGCCTCCAAAGCCATGGCGACATAACCTGCAGCCGGGAAGACTGTCTGGCCTTGAAGTTGATGGCCCTCGAGCCAAGGGATCTGCGACAGTTTTAAAATGTTCTTCCAGCGGAGATCCAAGGGCGTCGATTCGGGTAAGAAGTGGCCGAGGAGTTCGTGAAATGGCTGCTTCCGGTCGCGTAGCCTAGCAGACCGACGCGATTCGTGCCAGTAACGTCTGGAATGATTCCACTGATATGATGGCAGTCCAGTAATCAAGGTTGGCTTTCGCGATTCTGTGGCCTCCGTGCCTGCGGACAGCGTCTCACGATAACGTTTGAAGTCGACGCTGTTCGCACCCAATTGTGTCCAGACGAATCCCAAAGCTTCAGAAAATGCCTCAACATCATTTCCGCCACGGCTCAGCGTCCCTTGGTAAGGAAGAGCAGCCATGCGGATGTCGGCGATATTCTGTGAAGCCGGCCCTTTCAACGCTGGATGAGGTCCCACCTCGAGCACCAGGCTGATTTGGGGATTACTCTTCACTGCGTTCCAGACAGCATCGGCAAACAGCACAGTGTTGGTCATGTTGTCGCGCCAGTACACATCTCGAAGCTCGTCTCCCGGCACAGTGCCCTGTGCGTCAGGAACTACGCTAGAAAACCAGACACAGTCACTAGATTTCTTCGAGATCTGAATTCCACAATCCTGCAATGAGGCGATGTACGGATCGCTGCAAGGTGTCATATGGTGCGAATGGTATGCCGTGTCGACTTTTAGAAGCCTAGCGAACTTTTTCTCCTCGTCGAAAATCTTCTTGGCAAGCACGATCGAATCTACGTCGCCAGACAGCGTGACGCTCGCCGCCGAGTTGTGTGCGGCCACTGTCAGGCGACCTTTGAAAACGGACAAGCCGACGAGTTCTTGGGCGTCTTCTACCGATGTGCCCACCGCCATCATGGCGCCAGCAATCTTTGCAGTGCCCTCGCTATCGTTGGAAAGACCACCAGCAAGGTGTGCATAATATCCACGGTAATAAGCCACTCGGATGGCGTCACGGTCGGAAAGATAGCCCGCTGCATACACTGCGGCAATCTCGCCGGACGAATGGCCGACTACAGCACTGAAGCCAATCCCCGCGAGTCGGAGTAGGTCGACAAGTACAATCTGAATGGCAGTGCACAAAGGTTGCGAGATTTCAGCTTCTGTTATGCGAGAAGTGTCGGCACCTGCCAGTATTTCGAGTCGAAGACTCCATCTCGGCCGATCTGAGTCAGGAAGCGAAGACAGCGCCTCTTCCAAGTCTTGAATTCGTTTACCGACGAAACCAGGAGACGCCGTGATCAGCTGTGCACCCATAGCAGCCCACTGCGCGCCTTGCCCCGTGAACACGCCCAAGATAGAAGGTTTAGTGCTGCTGGCGATGGAGCGGATGCCTAAGGCGTTATTCTGCTTGGTCCTGGCAAGCTTTGTGTCGATCTTGACGACAAGCTCTTCAATGGAGCTTGCCGCAAAGGTAACCTTCAGAGCATGTTGGGTTCTGCGTGCTTGTAAGGTCCAAGCCAGGTCCTGCAGAGAGATGTCAGGCCGCGATTTTAGGTGAGCAGAGTATGCCTCGAGCGATGCGACCAGCGAAGGCTCCGACGCGGCTGAGAAGACGAATGGTATGAATGGCGTGATAGTATTTTCACAGAGCGGCTCGTTTGAGACTGCTGGTCTCTTCACGTACTGCTCCAGGATGGCATGTGCATTGCTCCCACCAAAACCAAAGCTGTTCACACTGGCCCTACGCGGGACACCCTTAGGAATAGCAGGCCATTCCTGCAATGTCGTTGGCACCCGTAAGCCCTTGTAATAAGGTTCCACCGATGGGTTCAGTCTCTCAAAGAGGAGATTAGGAGCGATGAAGCCGTGTTGCACGCTTGCGGCGGCTTTGAGGAGTCCAGCTAAGCCTGCTGCACCTTCCGTGTGGCCGATCACCGTCTTAGCCTATTGATTTCTGTCAGCTGATGTATCCAAGAAGAAAAGCAAATCGTACCGAGCCCACATAAAGTGGTTCGCTTGCATTTTCGCTGCCAAAACAATCAAAGATTGCCGCAGCTTCTCGGGGATCACCTATCTGTGTCAGTGACGTACATCGGCGTGCCGAGCATGTCGCCATACCAGCTTGTGTGCCCGTCCCGTGCGCTTCAAAATACTGAGGCCTGTCATCAGAGTTCCTCAAGTCAAGTCCAGCCTTGAGATAAGTTTTACGAATCATGCTGGCCTGTGCCTTCGAGCTGGGCACAGTCAACCCATTCGAGTAGCCATCCTGATTTGTGCCCGTTTCTCGAACAACGCACATGATCTCATCTCCATCAGCAATGGCATCACTCAGCCTCTTCATGACAATCGCAGCCACACCTTCGCCACGTGCATATCCATCAGCTCCTGCATCCCACATGCGGGATCGACCTGTTGGCGAAAGCATCTTCATCTTGCTTTCGATAATGAAGGTTTCGGGCCCCAGAATTACCTGGGTCCCGCAAGCGACAGCAACTCTTGACTCGCCTGTCCGTAGTGCTTGAACACCTTGATGAACTGCAACCAAACTCGACGAGCATGCCGTGTCGATCGTCATACTCGGGCCGTGCCAGTCAAAGAAGTATGACACGCGATTCGAAATGATGGCACGGTTCGTGCCCGTTGCAAAATATCGTGGCATGGTATCGAGATCCCGTATAGCTATGTCGTTCCAATCAACGCCCATAGTTCCCACATAAACGGCTGTGTCGGATCCACGAAGCGATTCAAGGCTATGTCCACCAGCCTCCAGGGCTTCGTAGACTGTCTCAAGAAGCAGTCTCTGCTGTGGATCGATCGAATCTGCTTCGTTGTTGCTGATGTAGAAGAATTGCGCGTCAAAGAGACGCAAGTCGTGCTCCAGCAAGTATGCATGCCGAACGTTTGTCGTAGAATGAATAGAGTCAACATGGTGAAAGCCTGTGTTGTTGAATCGATCCTTTGGGATCTCTTGCACCACATCGCGGGGCTCTTTGAGCAATTCCCATAGTTTCGACGGCGAATGTGCTCCTCCAGGGAATCGACATCCGCCTCCCACAATGGCGATTGGCTCTGATGGTTGAAACTTCATGATGTAGGCTTCTTTCGTTCAGGCGTAAAGGCCGTACGATGTTGAATCACTGGTAAGCTTAGAAAATTCCAGCTATGCTATCCTCTGCAACCTTCGTTCACCCATTCTACATGTAGCAATTCCTATTCACCGAAGCTGCAATTGGCATCAAGCATACTGCACGCCTTATTCTTTCCGAAAGGGTAAAGTTGTGTATGAAAGATCAGCATAAGCCATTGGTGCCGACGAGCGTCGTACGAAGCATCAACGCTCCTTGTCGTGCTTGACCAAAGCAGGCAATGTCTGCGACGAAGCATTCTTTGAGCGGCTAGCGGTCCGCCCGTCACCTACGGTGCCTACCCAAGTGCCGGTAAAATCACCGAATGACAATAATGTTCGGTGCTTAGAGGCTATGCGACTTATGTTGCCGGCTTATGAAAGATTGATCGCGCTCGGGCCGCCATTCCCGCATCCACTACTGCTTACCTTAGGCGTAAGCAATAAGGACTGGAATGATGAGCGACTCGGAGGACCTCCGAACTTGGGCAGACCCTGGAATTAATTAAGGCTTGTGTTGGCGTTATGAGGCTCTGACTGTGCCCAGACCTGGGCTTGTCTGCGGTTTCAATCCCAATAGGAAATTGATCCTAGTGAAACCGCGTGTTGTTCGCCGTTATAGGATGAGATTCTATGCCATGCCGTGATCGAAAGCTCGTATTACGAGCTGCGTGCGCCTTTCGCGGGTACTTATCGAACCCCTGTTCAGTGTTTGTTCAGGCTTAGTTAGCCTTGTGAGCATGTAGTAAAGATAGGGAACCTTATCCCAGTATTCCGGTACGCTAGTCAGCAGGCAGTAGCATCCTTGTGTTCCAAGACCGCGTGGAAACTAAGCCTTCTCACACACGTGGTTCTGTCCCAAGGGTCGTCAGGGTCCAAGGACAAAGATCTGAAAATCGGTGCAGGTACGATGTCAATGCGAGGGTCTGTTGAAAACTTTGGCATAAATATTGGCACCAATTGTTAAGGTCTTTGTGCCAAAACCTAGTCACTCAATTCAATAATCACATTCAGATTGTTGACAAGACGCCTCCATCTATTGACGGGTTCTTCTCAGGCTGTTCCGTCACTATTTTAGCCATGTGGCGTCGCGGGAACACGAGATTCAGCCACAAATACGACTCTCCCACCAATTCCGCATTAGGCATCGGAGGAAGGACCGGACCTGTGAGAAGCTGGACATTTCTTCAACTGTACCAATCAGCATTGTCTTTAGAGCGTCAGAGGGCTGGCTCGCTACACATAACGCGACTCAGCGTGCTATATCCATCCAATTTTATCGTTCGGAGATGTTGGTAGGCACGGAGCGAAAGGGATGCTCGTGTTAGAAGCTGTCACCGGCGAGACAAGTGTCGACGTGCCGCGTATCAGTGGTTCGTGATAACAAGTTAGCCCCGGACTCTGGTCTCGGACTGTCTCAGAAGAAGGGCCTCCAACATTGGGGCTTAGTTTTAGCGGCCTGAGAACATTTTTGCACGGGCGGAGGCCAACAGCTTTTGCACGGACTGGATCCTGCTGGCACGGAAGCGGCGCTCTAGCGAAGGCGCGGACTCAAGCCATCTCTTACGTACGAGCCGTGTGTTGGCGCTTGATGGACGAAAAGACGCAGGAAAGAATATGGCCCCAATGTATAGGTATATAACAGCGAGAATGGTACGTCGATGGAAACATCAACACACTCACGGCGGCCAAGACATTTCTCCATAGCCGTATCGAGGTGAAAATCTCGAAAATTTTGACTCTATACCCCTTATGTCTCTGTTCCGTGTTCTCGTTGCAGGGCTCGCCCTTAGCTCGGCTGTGAAAGCAGCTTCAGTCGCAGATTCGAAGCTCGACCTTTGCCAGGTCGTCGATCGACAATTGCCGGGTCTCGTGGGATTCCCCAACAGCGACACATACAAGAAGTCGCAATCGGGCTACTACACCGAGAACGAACGTGAGATCAATCCTGGGTGTGTCTTCCGCCCAAAATCAACAAACGATGTCTCGCGCTTCGTCAGCATTGCCGCAAACTACGATAAGAGGACAAAAAACGCGTCGTTAGATAATCCACTATTTGCCGTTAGATCTGGTGGTCACACGCTATGGGGTGGAGCGGCCAATGCTCCAGGGGCCGTCACTGTCGACATGCGTAGTTTCGAATCGTTCTCTCTGAGCGCAGACAATAAGGTGGCATCCATTGGTGGCGGCTCCAACTTTGCCACAGTGTATCCTCAAGCCAACGCTCACAACGTCACCGTGATTGGAGGCCGCGTGCCGGGAGTTGCGGCCGGTGGCTTCCTCAGTGGCGGTGGCAAGAATTTCTGGTCCCGACGCCATGGCTTTGGCTGCGACAACGTCTACGGCTATGAAGTAGTGCTTGCGAACGGAAAGGTGGTCTATGCTTCGGCCAGTCAGAATAGGGACCTCTGGCTTGCGCTCAAGGGTGGCTCCAACAATTTTGGTATCATCACCAGATACGATCTCGCTACCTACCCGCTGGATCTCATGTGGGGAGGCACTACCCAACTCAACTACACGCCCGCAGTGCTCGATGCCGAAGCCCAAGCTTTCTCTGACTTCATGCTTCCCGAGAACTTTGACGATGACGCCGACGTGGGAGTCCTTCTCGGATTTGCGACCGGGAATTTCTTCATCTTGAACACTCTTTTCTACTCGGCACCTGTGCCTAACCCCAAGTGCTTGGCAAATTTCACAAGCATTGCCGGCATCACGACGCGCTCAATCAATCTAACTACCGTAGCCGAGCGCGTCGAGGAAGATGGCGCTATCGTGCCGCTCTCTGTTCCTCGGTAAGCTCCGTGCCAACAACATTGAAGAAACGGGTCGTATTAACTTATTCTAGATCCTTTGAGCTCGTATACTCGTTCCACAACGCCGATGCCGCAACATATCGCCAGCACATGCAAATCTACCAAGACGAAGTCTCCAAGATCAACTCTGTTGACGGTCTCCAAATGCAATACCTCTTGCAACCCATGCCCGTCACGAACGGCACAAACGTGCTAGGCGTCCCGGCCAACGCACGCGATCTCGCGATGTGGGTTTTGACTGGCCTTTGGAATAAGCCCGCAGACGACAAGACTGTCGAAAACGCCTTGAAGTCAATCGTAGACCAAAGCGAGCGGTTGCTGAAGAAGAAGAACCTGTTGATCGACTTCAAGTACCTGAACTATGCCGATATCAGCCAAGATCCTATCAGCACGTACGGACGGGAAAATATCAAGCACCTATGGGCTACAAGCAGGAAGTACGACCCCAACGGGCTGTGGCAGAAGCGAGTTCCAGGTATTAAGCTTCCCAAGAAGTACTAAGCTTGCTGCATGTATGGGTTGGTTGGGACGGTCTAGCAATTTTTGTATAGAATCTGGGTTAGATTTTGATTGCATTTTTGCGCTAGGCTTTGACCTAGTTATGCGGCGTTGACGCGGGTTCGCTTAATTTCATTTCGGTACATCGTATTTCAATGTATTGTAGTCCTTGTTATGATGATCATCATGTGAAAATCGCCACATGGAAAAGACCGATCTTCAAAATTGACGCACTCGATTTCCTGCCATCGAGAATGAATCGCGACTTCTGTGAGACCTCAGATCTTGGAAATCATCACGTGATGACCATTTTCTTCCTTTGTGCTTCGTTGTGGACCGAGGCTTTACTTCAGCCTCTCATTTTTTTTCTATTGGCCTGTTCGTACAGAACCACAATTTTATCCATCGGACCAACTGCCGTATCCTACACTTCACGTCTGCCTATATGCAGCCCATAAGCAGGACTGATATCTGCCAGCCAGTTATATCGACCAATGTGTGCGGTCGGAGTCGGTCCGGACCGGTGCAAGCCTTTAGCGGTTTGCCGTTCCGTTGCATCCCCACCAAACCCACGCATCTCGCATTGCCTGCCTGTCTTTGTTCTCCATGAACGATGGCGCCATCGCGCAACATTCTCCCCCATGTAGTCGTTTCTGGCCACATATGCAACCCTCAGCTGACGGAATCCTTCTCGCTTCACCGACGGTCCGTCAGCTTACATGACATGCCCACCACCTCGCATTCATCGCGTCACATTCGTACGCGCGCAGGCGGTCAAGGCTGAGAATATGAGTACTTGCGAAACATGCTTTATTGAGTAATGTTCAACCTCGCGCGATGCAATGCAAGAGTTTGATACGCGGCCACGTCGGCGAGCTTTTGCGCAGCGTATCAGGCTCTCGATCTACGTTCTACCTACTTCTCGCTGCTATTATAAGAGCAGGTATTTCTTACCATGTAAGTCGCCCAAGCGGGAAATGTGGGACCTCTACGTACCGCAGAGTGGAGCAACAGATTTGACGAGGCTAAGTGGCGAAGGGTGCTCCTTGTAGAACCTTGTGCATGGGGTCTCAAAGCCAACACGAGTGGTTCGCCTTAAGCCAGCGCGGGGTGGCGTAGGTTCCAAGCCCGTGTAGAAAGAGGGTTGAACACGATCGGAAGTCTCTCCGATCTTTCATAAAGAGATTTTCCGTCTCAGGATGAACCTGTGGTGGTATGGTAGCTAAAGCACTTGTCGATTCGCAGTGGCTGCGGAGCGGACCGGTCTTTCCCCTGTATACGAGATGCGAGATGCGTCAGAGGACCCACTTCGCATAGCAGGGCGGCACTGTGTAATGGGTAGGTGAGTCGGACCGATCTTGGCAAGGGTGAGCAGACTAGCTAGATGAAACCCTATGAGACGGAGAAGTGTAGACATGTCGCCTTAGCATGCCCAGATTGGCCTCTCGGCAGGCGGTGAGCTGGAGCTCGATCCTTCGCAACATTGCAGCTTGTCTTCGTCCATCTTACATGAGGTTCGCATCCACCCCACCCGGACCGCTCCCGCTCTCACTATCTTCTATCCCACGTCGCGCCACCTCGCTAAACCCTCCTCTATCAACGCCTTCTTACGTCCATGGCAGGCACAACGACAGCAATTCGGCAGTCCTGCGACCGTTGCAGGGGCCAGAAGCTCCGCTGCGAGCGCGACGAAGACAGAGACACAGGGGCTTGCACGCGGTGTATAAGGCTTGGCGCCCAGTGTGTATACAGCCACAGCCTACCTAAAGGCCGCCCAAATCAGTACTTCCCACTTGCCAGGTCTGGATCAAGAGGAGAGAACAATGGTGGTGTGGGTGCAGTGGGAAGTGTGCGGGGTGCGACAGCAGCGAAGAGAAAGGCAGGACCATCGCTTGCGCGCGAAGGGCCAAAAGCAACGTCTCGTGGCGATGGCGCGGCGATCACGACTACTAGCCTCGATACTATGAACAGTCACTCACAGCTGCGAAATGGCGGCAACGGAACTATAGCTAGGATCGAAGACTCCGGCTCGCTTGATAGTTTGATGGTCAGCAGCGCCTCGATGCCATTTACTGGCGCGCCGACTTTACCGTGGCTTGGGCAATGGTCCTGGACCGACTCGATACTCGACGATGAAATGGAGGATTTGAACACGTTAGTAAGAGAAGGTTCTGGTTTGCCCATGCAAAGCTCGATATTCGACAGGGAACTTGCTGCACTGCCAGACTGGAATATGACCCACACGGGTGGCAAATCAAATCCAGCAGATACAATTCAAGGTCTAAGTCAAGTACCGGAAGCCCGAGCTTCTCTTGACACGGAAATGCTGGAGAGCAGAAACGAAAGCGGCGGAAGTACTATTTTGACGCCGGCGAGCGAGGCCAAAGGTCCCAGTGCTGCGCTGGCACAACTCACTCAACTCAGCATGCGACTTCACCCTCTGCACAGCAAAAGCCAGACACTCGCGGAGAATGCATTCGGCGAAGCCAATTGGAAAAGCAAGCAAGAACTGGCCGTTGACAAAGACGTATTCGGGACACTGATGTCACCCCTGATCCACGATGCGTGCAGCTCCACATCGGGGTCTGTCTCAGGGTCGGAATCGCCTGAGCCAGTAAATCTGGGAGGAATCCTGCAAGAAGCGATGTACGCGACACACCAGCTTCTCGATACCATGGCGCAGTTGCAGGTGCAGCAGCAACGCTCCAAAGGCGGCTCGCCGCCAGCGCCTGCAACTACTCCAAGCAGCACGAGGAGCTCGAAGTCGGGCAGCCAACTGTCCAGCCCCGTGGTGCGCCATCTCATCTCGTCCTGCCACGGCATGCTGATCTCCATCTACACGGCCGTCTTCGAAGTGCTGCAGCGCGACGCCGACTGGCTGTCGCCAACGCGGCGGACTGAGCTCGGCGTAGACCAAGGGCCATTGGACGATGCCCGGCTCGTGGTGGTGGTGCAGTTGTGCGCATACTTGGTATACCGCCAGCAGGCCGCCGTCAACGCCTACATTGCGCCTGGGTCGAAGCCGATCACGGACACGGCTGAGCGGCCTGCGGGTAATACGGCGGCCAATGAGCTCGAGGGGGAGATGCGGCTGGGGCTGGACAGGCTCAGGACTGCGCTGAGCATCCGGTGACAAGGGTGTGAGGGAATAAGCAGAGGAACGGGTGCTAGTGGCGGAATCCCTCAGGGCAGCGTGGGGCAGTGGCGCGCTTTTCAACGCGAAGGGGCATTCTTACTTGTGGGCGCTTGAGGTTAGAACAAGCATTGAAGATCCGCCGCCCCATACGCCCGCGCCGGGCGCTTTGCTGCGTCGAGCCCAAGTGTCGGCGGCGAGTCCACCTTCACCGTGGGGCCGCGCTTGGTGGTTCGTAGCGGACGAGCAAAGTAGTGCACAGGCCGCAATGTGGCCATGTAAATGTCCGAACGAGCCCTTCTGCAATAACATCATATTCGGAGGAGACGTGTTTGTGCTACATTTTGTGGAAGAAACGTGTTCCCATCGAATGTTTTCTCGCCCGTGTCTCGTCCGCATCTGTGTAGCGCCTGGCCCCTTTCCCTGGAATGGCAGTGAAAAGCAACTTGGCGCGTATCAAAGGGCAGGTTCTTTGTAATCGCCTGAGCAGCCCTGGCAAACACGCCATTTACCTACTACTCCCAAGCCTGCTGCAGCCTCGCTTCAGGACTATCTAGCTCAACTCATCTGTCGTCGTATTCCCAATACCTCCATCCAGCATGAGCGAGCGGCTTCACGACCCCTCCAACACTGAGGTCACCCACGAGAAGCAAGGTCAGGATGCTGCTCCGTCGGATCATGACATTTCACGCCTGCACGATGGCGCAGAGATAGCAACCAACAGCGAACACGGCGACGATGGCGAGGTCACCGAGTACCCAGGCAAAGCGCAGCTCACCATCATCGTAGTTGCGCTGTGCCTAGTCGTATTCTTGATGGCTCTCGACAACGCCATAATCGCGACAGCAATCCCAAGGATCACCGACCAGTTCAAAAGTCTCACTGATGTGGGCTGGTACGGCAGCGCCTACTTGCTGACGACGGCAGCGCTGCAGTTGCAATACGGCAAATTCTACACGTACCTGAGCATCAAGTGGACGTTCCTGTCCGCTGTCGCTATCTTCGAGATCGGTAGTGTGCTTTGTGGTGCCGCTCAGAGCTCCATCATGCTCATCATCGGACGCGCCATTGCTGGCCTTGGTGCGGCAGGCATCTACTCCGGCGCACTCATCATATTGGCCAATAGCGTGCCTATGGCGCAGCGGCCTGCATACATGTACGTTCAGGCATTTTTCAGTTCACAGCCATGTTACGCTAACTGCTTCCAGCGGCCTTATTGGCAGCATGTATGGTGTTTCCTCAGTCGCGGGGCCCCTCCTCGGTGGCGTCTTTACCGATAAAGTGTGAGTTCGGCATTTGTTCATGAGCTCGCAGCATGAGCTAACTATGAGGAAAAGTTCCTGGCGCTGGTGTTTCTACATCAATCTGCCCATCGGTGCTGTTGTCGCCGCCATTATTGTCTTCTACTTTCCCCGCATCACGCAGCACAAACCACCGAAGGAGCCCCTCCTGCGGCGCATCGACCGTTTCGACCCCATCGGCACCGTTCTGCTCATTCCAGCTGTCATTTGCCTGCTGCTTGCTTTGCAGTGGGGTGGTGTCAAGTACCCATGGAATAGTGGACGTGTCATTGCACTTTTCGTCGTTGGCGGACTGCTGCTTCTTGGTTTCGTTGGAGTGCAACAGTGGAAGCAGGAGAATGCGACCGTGCCGCCACGCATTATGAGGAGCCGTACCGTGTGGGCGTCAGCCCTGTATGCCTTCGCGCTGGGGGCCAGCTTCTTCATCGGTGTCTACTACATCCCCATCTGGTTTCAGGCCGTCAAGGGAACCTCGGCGGTTGGCTCTGGAATCCGTAACCTGCCAATGATGTTGTCCGCGGTTCTGGTGAGCATCCTTGCTGGCATCTTGGTCACTGCTCAAGGTCACTACGTTCCGTACTTCTATCTCGGCACCGTTGGCATGTCAGTAGGCGGGGGTATGTTGACTACTTGGACGCCCGAGACCAAAACCGCGAATTGGATTGGATATCAGATTCTCTTCGGAGTTGGCGTCGGCTTCTGCCTTCAACAGCCAATGGTTGCCGTCCAGACCGTCCTCGACATCAAAGACGTCCCCGTTGGCGCTTCGTTGATCGTGTTCGTCCAGTCTCTCGGTGGTGCCATGTTTGTTTCAGTGGGAGAAACTGTGCTCTCCAACAGTCTCGTCAAGGAACTTGTCAAGAACGCCCCTACTGTCCATCCGTCCGAGGTGCTAGAAACCGGCGCCTCACGGCTGCAGGGCACATTCTCTAAAGAGGTACTACCTGGCATCATTTTGAGCTACAACAATGCATTGACTCAGATCTTCTTGGTGGCTACTGTTATGGCTGCTTTCACTGTGGTGGGCTGTGTCTTCGTGGAGTGGAAGAGTGTCAAAGGAAAGAATATCGAGATGGGCGCTGCTGCTTGAGTCCGATCACATGCAAATTGACGGATATTACCATAGATTTTTCTTCTTCACGTTGAGATAGGGCGACATAGCTTTCGCTCGAGTCTCAGCCCAAGAAATTAGTGGCGCCTTCCCCTTCAACCAAGAAGGGCTGATTATCAGAGCAGGGTTCATATGCAAGAGTCACACCTATACCAAAATTCCAATACTCCTTCACCATGCTTGCCCTGTGATTAGATTATCACCAGTATTTGTCTGAAAGCGCACTTTGCATACCCCATGAAGTTCTTCACTAGATTCGTGCCGATGATCGACATGAAACGACCCTTCTTCGTCGGATTGAATTGAATTGAGTCTGTGCTCGAGATATAGTTCTGCAGGTATTCGGACATATTCAAATGTTCAAGCTCCGACCGATGCACTGCTGACATTCGGAAGAGAGCCGGAGGCACGTTACGCTTCGGAGGAGCTTACTTACTTGCTTACCTCAGCCCACTTTCAGATGCACCGGAATGGCGATCAGTTTGCCCGTGCATCCTTTCGAAGTGGGTCGATGGCGACACTGCGCGGGTCAGGGTGAGGTGAGTACGGGTACAGTGAAGTTCGAGCGCCGCTTGCCGATTTGCGGGAAGAGGAGCGAAAGATATAGACAGATGCATAACGGTATACGTTGTGAAAGCTCACCATACTTCGATAATTCTAGCTACATGTGTAGCTTCTGCAACCAAAGCCTTCCTGTTGCATTAAGGTAATCATTATGCCATCCCGCATCTCCCCACCACCCACCACCTTCACAGCACCTCTATCCAAGCACCAAACAGCCGTCGTCGTTACGCAAGATGGCTCCCTCACAGTCTCAAACACTGCGCCAATTCCCCAGCTGCAGCCAAATGGAGCTCTCATTCGCACGGCAGCCGTCGCCTTAAACCCCGTCGATGCGAAGATGCTCGACTACAGCCCTGCGCCCAATACAGTCGCAGGCTACGATTTTGCGGGCACCGTGGTCTCGCTAGGTCAAGATGCGGTTTCGAATGGCAAACTGCAGATTGGCGACCGCGTCGCGGGCATGGTCCACGGAATGAACAGTCTGAACCCCGCGGGCGGCGCGTTCGCCGACTATGTCACCGCGGATGCCGATCTAGTGCTCAGGGTGCCGGAAGGCATGAGCTGGGGCGATGCGGCGACACTGGGCATGGGTGTGAGCACGGCAGTGTTGGGGCTGTTCGTCGAGCTTCAAGTGCCTACAAAATTGGCTGCACTTGGGACGGCAGAGAGAGACAACGATAAGAGGGGACCATTTGTGCTCGTGGCTGGTGGAAGCACGGCAACGGGAACGCGTGCAATCCAGTTACTCAAACTGTACGTGTACTTCCTTTGTGCATCTTATATGCATACACCCACAAATGCTCATTCGATCCTTGGCTAATCACTACTACAGCGCCGGCTTCCGCCCCATAGCGACTTGCTCACCTAGACATTTTAGTCTGGTCAAGCGCTTCGGCGCCTCAGCTACTTTCGACTACCACGATGCGCAGACAGCCGCTGCGATTCGCGCACACACGTCGAACGAGCTCGCCTACGCTCTCGACTGTATTTCCACCGCCGAAACCACACAACTCTGCTACGATGCGCTAGGTCGCGCAGGCGGTCGCTACACGGCTCTCGAGCCCTTCCGCACCGCTGTCACGAGCAAGCGCAGCCTCACCGTCTCGCCATCGTGGTTGCTAGCGCTGACCATCTTTGGGAAGAAGGTTGCGCTCGATGGCGAGTACGCGAGGGAGCCGCTGCCCGAACACCGCAAGGTAGGCGTCGAGGCGTATGCCGCGGTACAGAAACTGCTGGACAGAGGGCTGTTGGAGACACATCCTGCGAAGGGGGTGGAGGGTAGCTGGGAAGATGTCATCAAAGGCGTGGATGAGGTGAGGGCGCAGACGCTCTCGGGCGTAAAGCTCGTCTACTTGGTGCAGTAGGTGCAGTACATGGTGGCAATGTTATGGAGTGCAATTTTATCAAAATACCTGGACTCTTTCAAATCGTTCATCAAATTTCCTTCGTGCTTCGTGATTCGTGCCGCTCAACAGAATGCATTTCCCACGAAGAAGCCTGGCATGGCCTAGCGCGATGCTTGTGTGCGGCGCGGTCCGCAGATCCTTACAAAGGACTGCCCTGCATATTGCGATGTGAATGTGATTGGGCAAGTGATGGCGTGCTTCGAGCTGCTGACCGGTCGGTGAGCTACGCGTGCCGGAAATAGCAGTCGCTCGCGACCGTTCATCAACCAGAACAGAGCGCCGTACGTGTCGTGCTGACCTGATCCGCCTAAACTGCCACCTCTAGCCGTACGGTCTTTCAGGCTCGCTACCGGTCTCGTAAAGTCCGCTTTTCGTCCGTTTTGTCCGGCGTAACTCAGCGCCGCTTTCTTTGGACCATTGCCCCGGTGCTAGAGGTTCGGCGCTTTGTCACACCGTGCGTGGACAGTATACATACTTCGAAGCACCATCTTGGCACCCACAGCCCGCTATCACGCTCGCTTCCTCACCACATTACACTCCGCCACGTGAAAACGCAAAGATGCCTCTCCCATTGATCCACTGGTTCTACGCATCGGGCATTCCAAAATACCTCCGCACAGGTTCTGAGAGCAAAGCAAGTTGGGCCCTTGTCACTGGTGCTAGCGACGGAATCGGCCTAGCTCTATCCTCCGAACTGGCTGCGCGTGGCTTCAACGTCGTCATTCACGGCCGCAACGAGGTCAAGCTCAACAGGGTGCGCGAAGAACTCGCTGCCGCCCACCCCCAGCGCCAGTTTCGCTCCGTTACCGCAGATGCCAGCAACTTCACCAGCGCCGACATCGACCGCATCGTCGCACTCGTCAATGATCTGCCCGGCCAATTGACAGTTCTCATCAACAATGTTGGTGGCACCGCCCCGCTGTCCAGCAACTTTAAGCACTTCGAGTCGACGACGCCTACAGAAATTGAGGCCTTGTTCTCACTCAATGTCCAGTTTCCGCTCCAGCTCACCCGTGCAATCCTTCCGCGGCTTGCTGCCCAGGGCAAGCCTACACTCGTACTGACTTGCGGATCCGGCGCTCAAGTCGGTCAACCCTACGTCGCGGCATACTCGGGCTGCAAAGGCGCTTTGCATGCCTGGAATCGCGCCCTGTTCGCCGAGCAAGCAGAGGCCAAGACGGCCGTTGAGATTTTGGAGGTTGTTGTTGGCCCAACATACACCCAACAGCTTCAAAAGGACCCGAATCTGAAAGCGGGGCTCATGATGCCCACTGCAGACGTTATGGCGAAGGCGATTCTGGCGAGGGTAGGCCATGGCCATCGTTCCGTGACGCCTTACTTCTGGCATGCGTTTCAGGATGGCCTGGTTTATGGCCTGTTACCGAGCAGCACGGCGGATGGCATCATTGCAGGCATGTTGAAGCCAATGGTTGAGGCGAAGAAGGAGTGAGGACAGGAACGAGAGCTGTTGGGCTGGATTGAGGGTGAGAAATACCCATGGCGTTTCACGGCGGGCTTGTCTGTGTAGTAGAGCATCACAATACCAGAGTTTCATCTGTTTGGAAACATTTCCTCGGACTTGAGATCTCATCTAAACGTGCAGCCTTGTTGGTGTGGATTCCTATTCGTACGTGATTTGCCGACTTGAGAATGAATCATTAGCAGATTACATCCGCGCTTCCTCACATTTGACTCTGCCATACGGGAGTGCTCAACGTTCCATGCATGTTGGCTTAGATGTCTTTCTCTCAAATTCGATGCGCGATTTTTGATAATGGTTTTCTACCCGCGACCAATCTTAACAGGATCATATGTAATGTGGATGCAGTAAGCTAGTATTGTAATCATTTTCCATTCGCACTTGTAATACTATCTTGAGCCATTCATACTCACGATATGAGTAAAATTATGTGCATTCTCTTCTACTTCTAGAACATTTCTGCACTTTCCTGCACCAACTCCGTCAATTTACTCTCTCGTCAACTTCAAGAACCCACCCGCTTTCGGAGTCCACCCACTCTTGTCCACTTTGATCTCATTTTCGTCTGCAAGCTTCACCTCGTACGTAGTAAACAAATGCAGCACCAGCGCCTTCACAATGTGCGTCGCAACATACTGTCCCATACATTTACGGGAGCCGATGCCGAAACTGTGCACGTTATACCGTAGCTCTGAGGGCTTTAGGCCAATGAAGCGAGAGGGACGGAAGATCTGCGAGTCTTTGCCCCAGTAGGGGTTGCGCACGTTGATGGCTAGAACATCGAGAAGAATCTGGGTCTAAGACAAGGCATTAGCTTGGGAAGAGGGCTGACGGAATTTGAAAGAGAACTTACGCCAGGCTTTACGAGGATGCCGCCGAAGTTCTTGACTTCAGTCGCGTATTCACCTGGTGTGAAGACTAATTATACCGAATTAGCACTCTAAGGCTGAAACGACGATTTCCAATACGCACTGGTAAATGGTTGGATGCGCATTGACTCTGCAAAGCAGCGATGGAGATGTGTGTCAGACTTCGCAATGTACGGAGACAGGTCATGTTGATTAGCCGTGATCTCTTCACATAGCTCTTGCTTGACGGTCTCATGTTCTGCAACGAGGGTGATACACCAGGATATTACGTGCGTAATGACGTCGAGGTTGAAAATGAGAAGTTCGTCGAGTGTTTGCAGAAGCTAGAAATGACCGAATCATCAGTAATATCCTGGCGACAAATATACCAAGGTTTCTTACCTCAGGTATATTGATGTTCCCACTCTCAAGCTCCTCCCAGTACGCAACAATCGGTGGTCTCGCACCCTCTGTGCGCCGCTTATGCACGATATCACGATGAAACACGGTCCACTCACGCTCAAACTCTCTTAATCGGGCAATCGCACCGCGATCAAACAGCTTCGTAAGTGTCGCAAACCGATACAACCCGCCAGTGAAGAAATATGGCGTAAGTGCAATCCGATCTTGCGTGATGCGCCATAAATCATTCTCTTCTGCTTCCGTCATGGCGCCGTAAATCACACGCGCAGTGAGAAAATACGGAAATTTTGTAAAGCCTTCCGCAACGGAGAGCAAGAATGAATCTCCATCTTTTCCACTTCGTTGCACATATGGGTTCGCAGCCAACTTGGGTAGTCTCTCTACGTACGATTTTGCTGCTTCATCTACCGTCTCCACGCGCGACACCGCGGCGCTGTGCGTGAATGTTGGATCGAAGATTTTGCGCATGCGGACCCAGGATTGTCCATTATGGAAACCCAGGCACTGACCGAGGGATTGGCCGACGAACCAGCCTAGGTTCATATTGTGCGGCTTCCCATGGTCGTTTGCATCGGAGCTAAAATGCTTAAAGTCCTTGGGTGTGGTGATGACGCTGGTAACAGGTTAGGGATCGTCGCATGCAAATGGGGCTGATTGTGTGGGATGAAAGATAGAACGCACATTTCGGGATGTGGACCAGACCATAGACGATACACTGGTCCGTACTTTTGCCATTTCTCCGAGTTCACGCGTCCATTGGTGAAGCGGTCGATAATGAGCCCGTTGGGATATTTCCATTTGGGGCCTGAGATTGGCTTGCTTTGGCGGAGGACCCCCGGATTGAAGGTCTCGAGGAAGATTGTGGTTATAGTCTTAAGCATATGTTAGTATGTAACATTTCGACAACAATCGTGCATCATATGGACATACCTCGAAGATCGGAAGTCCCCAAGTACGAATCGCCAAGATCAAGAATGCAAGAACGGCTCCCGTAACGGCCAAAATTATTGTAGGCATTGTGTTTCCCCTCTTCACAGATGTCGAGGTTGCTAGGACTGCAAATGCGATGCCTACAAACGCTGAATCAAGACCAACAATTCCTCGTTCAACTAGAGGACGTTGCGCAAAAAGCTTGTTGTCAAGCAGTAGTGCCCGATCACCATGCCTCTCGTCGACCATGTCCTTCCCGATCCAGCGCAATGTCGTCACGTGCTTTCCGAAAAGGGTAAGCCTTTGAAGTTGCCGATTCTGGACGTGGTGCTGGACGTTCGGCGATTTCTTCGCAACGTGACTGGACGACGGGGGAATAACGACCCGACTCTCAACATTTCCGTCAAAACACACCGTCGGGTGCGCGAGCTTGTCCCTAGCGCTGCCAGTGTGCGATTCGTAAGGTTCATGTCGCGATACCATGTCCGGGTCTTGCCAAGCCAGTCAATCGCATGTCACGTGATCGGTCTTTTGTAGCTGTGCGAATTCACAAAAGAGCTATGTGTAGATGATGCGTGAGGACTATTGCCGGTCTAATCTGTTCGACTGCATCGTATCTTCAAGCGCAAACCACTATGTCTTCGTCCAATGAGCTTCTCCTAGCCGAGGCGGAACAGCTCGTTGCAGACCTGAAAGCGCAATCTGATTCCCCCATCCAGCACTCGCAGATTCTACAGCGCATCGATAAGTTGCGATGCTTGTCTCAAACGGGTATAGACAGTCTGCTGTTCCACGCTCGACCAGTACGTACCTTTTTCTTCATCAATTGATATGATCTAACCTTGTGCTCAGTTTCAAATCCTGCCGGCGCTGAACGCGCTTCTTGAACATGGAATCTTTGACGCAGTACCTTTGGGAGAAGGATTATATATCGAAGACGTTGCCGCAAGAGTCAATCTGGATTCTGGAATTCTAAGTGCGATGACCCGATGTAGTGAAAACGACGAACACTAACATGATACATATCAGCTCGATTTCTGCGCATTGTCCTCACTCAAGGCATATTCAATGAGAAGTCTCCAGGTGTGATCCAACACACCTCTGCCTCAGCGATCTTCCGTACCGACCAAGCCGCCAGTCTTTTCCGTCTGTGGTATGTACTCTTGTGCGATGAAGGCATTGCGACAAGCTTTGTACTGACTATCTCCATCTAGTACCCTGCAATTTCCTCAATGGTGGAAATTATCAGATTATCTCAAGGTGCGCTCTGGCTCAGATGCCCAAGATGCCACCAAAGTTCCCTATGTGTGGGCGGTTGGAAAAGAAGGAATGACGTTTTATGATGCCCTCGAATCAGACACTACGGTTGCAGAAGCGTGGCACAAGGGTATGATACTTATCCAAGCGACGCAGCCCATCACAGGCATGTTTCCATTCCACAGCTTGGCCGACACTGTCCGCGCGGAGCCGCATCGGCCCTTTGTCGTGGATGTGGGTGGCGGAAGGGGCAATGCACTTCTGGCAATCATGGAAGAGTGTGGAGGAACCTACGGCGCGAAGATGGTGTTGCAAGACTTCGACCAAGTGTTAGAAGGCAGTGAACCTGTCAGGATTGCTGGTGTGGAGAACATGCCCCACAATTTTTTCGACGAGCAGCCTGTGAAAAGTAAGTCTACTACTGAGTTCCATCTCATACCTCACCATCTGATCATCTTATCTCAGACGCGCATGTTTACTTTCTACGTAACGTTTTACACAATCATTACGATAATCGAAGCCGGGAGATTTTGCGCCACGTTGTAGACGCAATGGGTCCAACATCGCGCGTATTGATTGGCGAGATGATTTTGCCCGCATCTCAACCCGCTGGAACGGATCCTTTTCCGTTCTTCATGGATATCAATATGTTCATGGAAGGTGGGCTTGAGCGCAGCGAGGAACAGTTTTCGAGTCTACTTAGTTCTGTGGGGTTGAAGATAGATAGAGTCTGGACTTTGGCTGAAAATCCGGTGCAGAGCACAATCGAAGCAAGTCTGGCCGTTTAAAGCGTGCTGTGGTCCGATGTATTACCTAGAACATTAGTACTCATCGTCCAGCTCAAAACACCGTGAGGTCTCCATTTCGGCCGAGAACGGTGCAACAATCCTCTGGGGATACTGTCTGAACGAAATAAGCTTGTACAGGTGTTTGTCTGGGAAACGCTTTGACTCGCATCCATGGTACTGGATGACTTACCAAAGCTATTCAAGGATTTTGATTGTTGATTGTTGATTGTTGACGAGCAAAGCTTCGTTTCACATCTGCTGTGAAGATTCACGTCGAGTCAGAAAATACAGCGTGAACAGTTCTGGATCAATTCTCGCCACGGCACAGAATTACCAACACTAGATCAATGGAATAATTTTACGACAGATTGTGATATCAATAAGCGAAGTTTCTTGCAGCTTATGATTGCTACATCAATCTCAAATTACACACACGTGAATCGTCATCGAGAAGACTTTGTTTAATCATGCAATCATGCCTCGCCCACCAAAGCGATCATCTCCTTCTCAATCGAATACTGCGTCCTGAATCGCTTGACAAGTAACCTACCGACCGTCTCCTTCTCTGCATCGTCCGAAGTGAACGGATTTGTCGCATGCACATCACCGTGCCAAAAGGTTGCACAGCTCATCCTCTTGCCATGCACCTTATTGATGACGCGATGCAAACCGCTCTTGTACGCGCCCCCTGACCACCGCTGGATCATGTCGCCACAGTTGATCACGTAAACGTCTTCCAGGGCCGGGACCTCGATCCACTCCTGTCTACCGTCGTGCCATACTTCGAGTCCGTCCTTGCTGGGCTGTTGGAAGAGGATTGTAACGCCGCCGAAGTCGGTGTGTGCGCCGATGCCGAATTGGCCTTCATGCACGCTGCTGTGCGGAGGGTAGCGGATCATCTTCATGGGAACCACAGGACGCTTCGCGAAGGCGTCTACAAGTGAGGCAGGCTGCCCAAGTCCTTCAATCAAGATTGTCCAGATCGTCTTCCCCAGATCACGCGTCTTTTGGTAGTGCTCCCATACGGGATTGCGGAAGTCAGACTCGGGGATATTTGGCCAGACATTGGGGCCGAAGAAGCCTGCTGCCTCCAAGACAGGGTCTTCCTGTCCAATGAAGAAGCATTCCTTTGCGTCCGGAAGTGGGTCGCCGACGCGGTGCGACATGCCTTGTGCCTCGTAGCCGCGGCGGCAAGGATTCTTCAGAAAGGACATACCTAACTTCTCTTCTTCTGAAAGATCGAACACATTGTCCATAGCCTTCACCAGATCTCGCTGCAGCTGGACGGGTATGCCGTGGCCACGGATCTGGAAAAAGCCATATTGGCGCGCGGCATCGCGGACCTGAGCAATGACGTTCTCTTTGTTCTCCTGCTTTGTGCTGTTGATGTAGGGACTGAGATCAATGATTGGGAGTTCTAGATTGGTGTCGGGTGAAGACATGGCGATGTGTTTGTCTACTAGTTCTGATTAGATCGATGTAAGGCGACCATATTCAGAACATTTAACGCATTTTCAAGTACTCAATTCTCATAGAATTTCGTGCTACTCAAGAGCGATGTTTGGTTCGAGCGATCAGGCCACATTGGGTCGCGGGGTTCGACATTCGGAGGTTTTTGCCTCACCCGCACGCTTACATCCGAACCCTACCCCTTGGTGTGACAATCCGAAAGAAGCGGGGAGGGATCGCTCCGGACTTCGGATCCATTCCGGCCTTCGCGACTACGCGAGAAACCGAGATCGGTCTTCGCGACTTTGTTGCGACGAAAGTCTGGGTGACGATGGTAGATAGCCATCATGTAATTCTGTTGCGCAAAGGACGAGGTCGAATCATTCTGTCAGTTCTTCAGTTCCTATCTCGTTCATCTCCATATACTCTGGAACCATAGTGCTATCTCAAAATGCATGTTCTCATCGTTGGTGCCGGACTGGGCGGCCTCAGCCTTGCCCAGAACTTGCGCAAGCAGGGCGTCTCGTTTGAAATATTCGAACGGGATCCGGAGAAGAACTCTCGATCTCAAGGATGGGCCATTGCATTATACTCGTAAGAACGGTTCCTCTTGTAGTAAGAAAGCAACCCTTTCTGACCCATCGTCGCACAGAATAATCGATGCTCTTTTGGAATCGTTTCCCGATGATATGCCGGACATGCGAGACTCGATTGACCACTTAAGACCTTTGAATCTCCCTGCCCAGATCAGTGTGTATGGACCTGAGACTAGAGAGCGATTTGGCTACCAGGTATGATCTTATACTTTGATAATATGGCCCCGAAGATTTGCCAGAACGACAGGACTTTGCTAATTCTTTGCAGGACTGGCCTGGCAATCCACTGATTCGTGCTGAGCGACGCCGCTTACGCGCCTGGCTGTCTTACAACATCCCCGTACAATGGGGAAAGCGAGTGACAAACATTACACACAACGACAACGGCGTTACAGTCAGCTTCGAGGACGGCTCGATCGCTAAAGGCGACATTTTGATTGGATCGGATGGCATCAACAGTGTCGGTAAGTTGACAGCGCTGCCTTTCTGGAGGATGATACTAAACGAACTTCGTGCGCGAGCATCTCATCAATCGAACATCAAAGGAACTCCAGAATGTGATTCCCCTTGCGACTACCGTTGGTGAGCTAGAGCTATCTGGAGAGACATTCAAGAGGCACCTGTCACTTGGGCATAGCGGCATAATGTGCATTAGGCCTGACCTCGGATTCGTCAGCTTCGTGGGCTTGCATTACGTGAATCCTGATGGGCTTTCCGCTCGCTATTACTGGAATCTGATGGAATACGACTCGAACGTCGCGAAGCCGGACCATTGGCTGCAGACGGCCACCAAACAGGAGAAGCTGGAACGTGCCCTCAAGGTCACAGAGAAACTCTCGCCAGAGCTTCGGGAAATCTTCGAGCTGACCAAGCCGGAGCACATCCGCGACGAACAGCACGTCTTCCGCGATATTGAGATTGAGAGTCTCCCCAATGGCCGGGTCGTGCTGATGGGCGATGCTGCGCATGCCATGATGCCAATTCGGGGAGAGGGCGGCTACCACACACTCATAGATTCAATTCTTTTGGGCAAGACTCTTGGTCAGCTTGCTGATGGTGAAGCTAGCAAGGACCCAGCAGCTGTACGTTTGGCCATCTCCAGGTACAACGATGGCTTGATCCAGCGGGGACTGCAGGCAGTGCGCGACTCTAGGCGGCTTGACTTGAACGCCACCAGGTACGGCCCGGATGGGGAACCCCTACCCGCGGAGAAGGCTCCGACGCTGATGACGCTTCCGGACGTGAATATTGTGCTTGGCGTTGAGGCATAGGTCTTGGACTGTGGAGTGTACCAGACGCTGCGACAGAAGATATGGTACACGGTACTCGGGTCACTAGCAATTCCAATGAATATACTGGCTCTGTGTGGCTACGGAGCTTCTTCATATCACCTACCTCCTGTGGGGATTAAGCTACTTATGACTATAACGTCAAGCCTACCAGCTTCTTCTGTAGACGCCTTCTTCGTGAGTCGTAAGAAATTTGCATGCCGTGAACACATTTCCCGTATACTACGATGAACTGTGTTACAAACGTCGCGTGTACATCGACCGCAGCAAGGATTTCACGGAGGACAATTACTGATTTCCATATCAACACTCCCATCTTGGATCAACCGAGGCAGCTCACACGCTCCGCACGACATACTTGCGCAGTAAAGCGTCTGCTATTCGTCGTATGTCGATGATATAGGGAGGAATCTACGACGATCAAGGTCAAGGATCCACTGAACGAGAGATTTCTCCTCGACAGAGGAGAGCTTGCGCTTCTGTTAGTTAAAGGCTTGGATAGTAGGAACGCGTTGAAGGCAGCGTTGGAGCGACGTTCTTGAGGCATCGTACAAGGAGGCAGCTGATCGCTGGCTTTTTACGCTTTTATTACGAACAGATTTAGCTGCAAGAAGAGTACGAGCATCTTTTTGAGGCGACTGAGGTTGTGGTTGCAATCCTATTATTGATTGATTGCGTTGCGCCTCACGCGATTTGGTGAGGTGGCCTGAGGACTGGTGTGGCCCGGGGACTGGTAAAACACGTTATTGTTACTGTGACGTAATAACAGTCGCGATCATCATTGTAAGGATGCTGCGCAGCATTCGAACGTCTAACAGCTGATACTGCTTTCTTTCCACAAAGTGGGGAGCTTCTTACTAAGAGGATTATCGACTTTTTTGTTGTTCCAGTTGCTGCTGGCTGAGTAATGGGACAGACATTCTAGACCGCAGCCCATCATCAAAGCGAATAGCTGGAGGCTGTGCGCTCTTGGCAACGCAAGGTGGATCGCAGCTAGCGACGCCTCCAAGCGCACATTCAGGGTCAGATAGTTGTCCGATGGTTGATGTAGGTGACTCGGCCCGCAGATCGATGTAACTGGGCGAGTGCGTTAAGCTAGGCACCTAGCTCGCTCGGCACGTCTCCCCAAATCTAGAACCTCCTCGTATGTTCCTCGCATGTTCCTCACATCGTACTGAACGTTCTAGACCACATGCGCCAAGCACGCAAATTATCTCAAAAGCTGCATGCACGTTTGTAGATTCGTCTAACCGCTTGAATAGGCCCGTGCCTGCTGTTTACCGTTCGACATATGTTCAACTTAGGCTCTTCAGCTGCATGCAAGGCGTTGTCACGGATTTACGTGGTACGATCCTAATGCTAGAGCAAATTGACAAGTTCTCACAACGCATTTTCGATCAGAATCCTCAAAAAATAAATAACGACAATTGCTGTTCCTTTTCAGTGGACCTTTCCAGACGCGACAGACCGCTACTCAATCGCACATCGACTACCGCTCTAGAAGATGTTTCTTAACGTGTCGCAATTTGGCATCGCTTAATCATTGTTTTGAGTGAAAAGGCACCTCAGCCGATGGAATTATGCTTCCATCATAGTCAAAGCGGGGGTTTGTGGCTCCAATGTGGCATCGGAAACTTTCGTTCTAGAAAGCTCGTCTTACATGTGGCTGAAACTACGTGGTATTGCCTAGTCTCTCAGATAGGTCAATCTAATTAGGTCACTGAGCCGTGGAGGTCTTCACCAAGACCACTGCACCGCTTCAGCATTCTTGTTTGGTCTCCGCCGCAATTTTTCCAAAGTTGCTTCTTCTCGCGGTCCTACTTGCTTCTTAGAGCCAAGCTCGCCTGTGCTGCCTTATGGTTGTAAGCATCGCCGACGATAATCCGAACGTCTGCTGGAAGCCATTTTCTTTTCCATCGAGGGGTCGATGCATTTCGCAATCTTGGGGGCTTCTGTGGCAGTTTATGTCATCGAAAAATGGGTTTTTGTCTGTATGTTAGATAAGGTGCTGCATTACTCTACGTTGTGTTGTTGATACATTATAACTAAAAGTAGAGGGTTGCACATCTTGATAGGCGGCCGGCTCGCTTGCCGTTTATGTCGATACATGTATGCATACATGATGACTCGTCCGCCACCGCAAGCCTCCAATACCTTTGAAAGCCCCTTTGTGATCAGAACGATTCGAGCGATAGGTTTACACTGAATCGACCCACGTACTATGGATTTATGGAGAATTGGGAATGGGGCACGTGCCTCTATTGAGCATGAGCACACCATCTGCGCTTTCGATCAATAAGTCTGGGCCGGGCTGTATCCTCTGCTCATAGCACATGAACAACACGCCGCTTTGTACCCTGATAAAAGTCTGAAGCTTTATGCTGACAGGAATCTGGGGACTTTCAATACAGACACTGAAGTCTCACAATAAAAGCAGGACAATGCGTATCGTCCAGCGAACCTATCGACGATTAGCCTCTAAAAATCTGTACCTGCGATTGCTGTTGCTACGGTGTGGCATCACGATACCAGCTCCGATTGAGAGAGACATATATACACACAGAGTGTCTCATGCTGGACCAAAAACGGGCGACATGTTCGCCAATTCCCAACGATTTCCCATGTCAGGGGACAGCTCCCGAGCACAACGAGCTGGTAATTTACGCGATCGTACTCCTGGCAATCCACATCTCCGCAGTATTGGCAACATCATTCACAACCCTGCGCTAAGCCAGTTGTTCAAAGAATTCTTAGAAAAGACGCATTGTTGGGAAAACTTCGCATTCTATGTTGAAGTAGCGAGTTTTGTTCTCTGCTACGACCAGGTAAAGCCTACTTCGCTGAGGCTAATTACTAGCCACAACACAGAGACGGAGTTATACCGTGAGTAGAACATGCTCTATCAGTGCGACTTGATTGCTAAGGATTCAAAGGACTATACCATACCTTCATCGCACATGACTCACCGTACGAGATTAATCTCGACCAGACCATCCGTTCTCCGCTCGTCGCCTTACTTACAAGTACCGTTAATGATAGAAGCGGAGTGATCAAGAGTCTAGACGAAATCGTCGACTTGCTAAAGCAGGCACAAGGTGCCGTGTTCGAGCTGCTAGCCAGGGTGAGTCCGTCTTCTCAGCTATCACGACTTTTCCTTATATAATGTAGGATTCGTTGCCAAAATTCCTCAGCCAACCCGAGTACGAATTCATTTTCCGAGACTACGGTCTTCACTAAACTTACGATACTTTGATCTCTTGTACGCATAGGCTCTTCCGGAGCAGAGACGCAAGGACACTCCACGCACGGGACACCATTGTGCAACTACGACGAAGCATTTAAGCCTGCACGCGGAGATTAGAAGCATAGTCAAACCGACCCAATCAGAGTCTAGAGATACATGGCCAAATGCATCCAGCCCTCAGTGCAATTCTTGCGGCTAGGATTAGTTCGCGTAGGTTATGTTAATCTGTACTTACCTTATTACTCTCGCCTCATAAAAAAGATACTTATCTCTTCTACTCGTTCTATTACAAAGCGCTCTCTTAAAACAAAAGAATTCTATATATATTATACGAACAAAGAGACTGCATTTGTTTACTTTCTTATACAAACTTTTAGCGCCTGCACAGACACTTAAGTGCATTTGTTTAAATCTACTTAGGTATAGCAACACGGAACACCTCCTATTCCAAAACTAAACCATTTCGGGAAATTGCGATTACTGCTCGAGCTAACCGTGCGAACAACACAACATTCTGCCCGTCCCTACACGATTAACTCTTCTAGCACCTCTATCTAGTTCTTTGTGTCGTTTAATCTATATACTTAGCCTGTTTTTTTAAGCTCCTTTTCTTCGTCGCGTAGCTATTAATATAAGCGTCTATTGTTAGAGCAATACCTAACGTAAACTACTATCTCGAAAATATTAGAGAATATCTTACAAGGTATAATCTTTTCGTAAATAAGCTAGAGCTAGTTATTATCTGCTGTTTCTACAAATTCTCTCTTAGTAATTCTCTAAACGCTATCACAAACTACCTTACTAAGAAGTATAACGTACCTAAATTAACTACAAAAGAGCTAAGACGTCTATTACACTCTTATACGTTCTTAGAACTAAAAGTCTTACG
This sequence comes from Paraphoma chrysanthemicola, assembly GCA_020744225.1. Lineage (NCBI taxonomy): Eukaryota > Fungi > Ascomycota > Dothideomycetes > Pleosporales > Phaeosphaeriaceae > Paraphoma > Paraphoma chrysanthemicola. Next base: position 775,632 of record JAGMWG010000022.1, read on the forward strand.
CCTCTAGCTAGATAAATCTACTCTGCACTTGTATCTCTAAGTGTAGTCTAGTATTAGCTGTAAGTACTACTCTTTGAAAACTACTAGCTATAAAGTACTAAGTTACTACTTGTCTAAAAACTATAAAGTAAAGCGAAAATTACTAACATAACTCTATAACTACGTAGTTAGTAGTCTATTGCTGCAAAGCTAAGAATAGTATAGTACTACTAGATACTAGATTATTATAAGATAAATAGGCTAATTAGTGTACTAGTAGCGTTAAGGTAGATAAATATAAATATATTATCTCTATGTAAGAATAGACGAATTACTAGAGAGTTCTCTAGTAATCTCTTAGCTTATATAGTGCTAGCACGCACGTAATAGAAACACGAAGAGCTTCGTAAGGCGCAGGCCTTACAATCGTAAAGCTAGAGTTCTTAATTACGTAGGCTCTTAATAATAGCTTACTCTAAGACTTAGTGCTGTAACTCTCTTAATTAGAGACGTTATATTATAAAGAGTAGAATAGTCTATTAGCTTAACATAAGGTATCTACTACTAATAGTAGTAATACTAATATAGCTCTTAACACGAACTAGATACAGCGTATAGAATAAGCTAAAACGTTTACTAGTATAGACTAATTATTTCTTATAAAACTAGTATAGATGTCTTAGGTTATAGAATATAGCTTTTTACTAAGTACCTCTAATAGTACTAGTCTCTATAGCTGTAAGGTAGATAAGTAAAGGCTAGTACTAATAGTTATAGCTCTAGGTCGTGTATTTAACTAGTGTATAGACACTATTTAATATACAAACGTATTAATATAATACTAGCTATACAGCTAGTTCGTTAATTAACTATATAAGACTCTATTTAAGTTAGTTAGATATAAGAGTATATCTTATAGCTATTAAAGACTAATAAAAAGATACGTATACTTTTACTTCTATTTATAGAGAATAAGTAAGAAAGTAAGATAATAACTAGTAAAGAGAACTCTTACAGAAAGTAAATATTAAGCTCTTACTTAAGTATAAGATAATAATATATAGTCTTTATACTCTATAGAGAAAGTACACAAGACTAATAATTAGAGATTAATAGTAAGATATCTCTTAATAATACAGGAAGTTATAGAAGCTTTAGATAAGAACGAGGCAGATAGTAATAATACGTTTACGATTTCTAATAGTAGTAAAATATTACTTAGAAGCTAACTCGAATAAGATCTAAGTAACTTTAAGACTAATACATTAGATTACGAGCCTAAGAAAGTATCTAGTAATCTAAGACTTATAGTAAGACGTCTTGTTAGCTCTCTATATAATAAGCTTATTAGCAGTCTAAGAGAAGATAAAGTTATAATAATAATAGAAAGAGAGAAGAACTTAGAACTCGAAACAGCTCTAGAAGACCTAATACTACGCTTTAAGTACTTTATCGTAACTAAAGAATACAAAGATAGTAACTCTTCTTCTACTCTTCTTATATACTTTAGTAGTATTCTTAGAATCTTAATTAATAGTTTAACTTTTAAGAGATCTTTAAATTATACGTTAAAGTTATTAGCGTTAATCTACTACAGCTAACTACTTATTATTAAGTTTACTCTTTCTTACTTTATATACTAGTATATAGAATAGCTAGTATAGCTCTAATATAATTAGTTATAATAGCTTAATAGAGTGCGTAGAGCTAAGATATACCTTAGATTATAAGCACTAATAAACGAGTTTTTAAGCCTACGCAACTATAAATAAGTAATTAGTTAATCTAATAGCTTAGTCTTCTAGGTAACTTAGAGTTAGAATACTAATATAGTATCTTAAGCTAGAGTAGACTTATTTATAAATTAGTTCTAAAAAATTAGCTACGATACTATTAATTGTGCTATAGTTATCTATAGACAAATAATATATAACTAGTATTCTAAGTCTAATCTAATACGTATCTGTAATAGACTATCTAATACTACTCTTAAGTACTTATTTATAGCTAATTCTACTAACAGTCTAGAAGAAGCGTTTCTTAAGCGTTTTAGAAGAGTATACCTAGTAACTATAAATAGTCTAATAACTAATAACGACTAGAATTTAGTTACAGTCTACTACTACCTCGATTAGTACGATTATTTAACACGCCTTCTAGTTCTATTAGTCTACCTTATTAGTAGCTAAGCTCTAAGAGAAACTAAGCTCTTTACTTTAGAGTATTATAATAGAGCTTTAACGTCTTATAGAGTTTACGTTTACGCTAGCAAGATAGTCTTAATTAGTTAATACTATAAGGCTTACTACACGACTAATAGTAAGTTTTAAGTAGTTAGGTTCCTTTCTAAAGAGCTAAGCAAGATTCTGTATTACTATCTAGTGTTTATTTAACTCTTCGCTTACATACTATTCTAAACCTGCTATAATATAAATACTAAAAGTACGCTCTTATTTTCCTCTCTAGTTAGACTAAGAGAGTCTATAAAAATATCTATTCTGTTAAGAATACTTCGTAAGTAGACTATTAGCACGCTTAAGTTCTCTGTAAGTGTACAGGTATATTAATAGCTCTTAATTATAGTTATAGAAAAGCATATTAAATAAATTGCGAATCCCTTTAATTAATATAACGATAAGAGTAAAGAGGCAGATATTAACCTATTATTCGCGTAGTAAAGTAGGTATCGCTCTCTGCAAAGAGGGACGACGTACGGACTAGATAGTGCTTTCTCTAATAGTCTTTAGCCCGCACTCTTACGCATTTACGAATGGGTATTAAACGAATAGCACGAATTCTTGTAGCTGCAACGTACTAACATTAGTGCCTCTTCTAATATAAGAGAGAGACAAAAGCAAGGGGTTTATTTATCTGTAGACTGTAGACCTTCGAAACAGCGCTGCACTACTAGCTCTCCAAAGCACATAGAACACCTACTCTTGCAGAAGCACTATATATTGCTTTAACACGGTAAGCATAAGACTAGAAACGGCCCTTAGGCTACAGCAACTAAAGCTGCCTTCTATAGAAGTGCCCTAAGAATCTTTTAGTCTGGGTCTGTGCCTATCTTTGGCTGTCTAAGTCCTCTTAAGCGTGATAGTGTGCTTAAGGAGAGGAAGCTAATCTCTGCTTACGTAAAGAGCTAAGAAGCAGAAGCGAACAAAGTCTTTGATACTACCTACTGTTTACATGGTATTGAGAAAGCATTTGTGCGGTGGACAAACGTTGGTTGCTAGCTATGTTACGCAAGCACTGGGGAGCTGGAACTAGACTACGACCTAGAACATTGCAGACGACGAGATGCCTCTAACAAGGCTCGGGGGATCTTCAATTGGCTCCAAGACCTAAAGCTTCCACGGCTCGTGCCTGGCATCGGAGCTTGTAGTCTATGCTCAATGACTGATTTCCCCTGCGGGGATGTCGTTGCTGGAATAAGGTCGGATGAAGCAGGTTGTGATAAGGTGAAACAGCACTGGGCAAACCTTCTAAAGGGATCGCCCTTTGGCGATGGCGAATGCTAAAACAAGCCTGTAGTAAAGAGGACAATTGCAGCACTATGTGCTTACGACGATTAAATTCTTGGAAAGTACTTGTCGGAGCGACTACGCGATGAAAATGATGTGGATTTCATGGCGCAAAATTTGGTGGCTTTCTGGTTCGAAAGACGTGTCAGTTTCCGCGACAGTAGCGTATTGAGACTACTATTTGTCTTTGAACTGCTAACATCAGCTTTTGATATTAGAAGGTCAGTATCTGCAGCGGCAAAGGAGCCGCGCAAGATTGAAGACCTTCCGTGTCTGTATGAGCAGGGTTGGGATGACGACGACGAGTTGCAGGGCTGGCAAAACACACTGAAGTGGTGGGTGGGTAAATGTGGGTTCTGCGCAGGGCGTGGACTCAGTGGTTCGAAGATCAATCATACCATGGGTGAGTGCAGCCGGGGTGGGGCGAAGCAGCGATACCTTCGAATAGGCGAAGCGATATTCGGAGAGGGGATCGAAGCGCAGGGCGGTTGTAGGAGATGTGGCATTCCTCGAGAATTTTGCGACAAATGGACAAAGTCAAATGACAGACACTGGCAGCTGCGACTATTGATGCAGTGTCAGTACGGCCGTCTGGCATATGAGACCGTTGTCGGACTGTTCCAATGTACCGACCCAAGATACGCGCTAGACCTTTTGACTACAATAGAAGAGGAGGGCGAAGAGGAATACAGCTCACTGGGAGACGAAGAAGTTTCGAGGTGGTTATGCAAGAGGTTGGTTGTATCGGGAATTGAGGGTACTGAGCTGATGCGGCAACTATGGGTATGGACGCGAATGGTACACAAGGCGTATGTAACCAACAGCTAGGACACAAAAACACCTCATACAAACGCGATTCCTACGCACTTCGTGCAGCGACACTGAGAGTTTCGTCTATAAGTCCGGCGAGATGTGGTGCTATTAGGGTAAGTAGGGTTAGGGCTTCTACACAATGGAGCTCGTGTGGGACAGCCGAGCACCTATCGCGCAAGACGAGCAACGTAGCAGCAGCAGCAACGCACGCTGCGTACACAATTAACAATGACCTAAGAAACTATCTGTTGATAACTGCGACGCCGTATTTTACTTTCTAGCAGGATATAGAGTACTTGTATGCAAGCAGCACCGTACAGGAGTTGTCAATCTTAACAGGCACTTGCGAGAACAGCATGGAACCACTATTGCACAGCGACGACAGATAGTAGACTATTTCTCCCAATTTGTTACTGTCGCGCCAACTGAGATTAAGCTTCCAGAAGAGCCGGCAGCGCCAATTGAAGAGCTTAGAACGCCGCTAGAGGGCAAGCAGTGCAGACTATGCAGCTTTATTATTGTCGACATAAGCAACATAAAGACGCACTGCAGAAAAAAGCACTAACTTTCTTGGACGGGCGATAAGGGTACATTGTATCAATCTGTAAAAGTTTAGACGTTTTTTGGTGGTAGGGGGTTGCAGAAATATTTTATTGTTGATATGAGTGTTAAGAACAATAGTAGAAATGCAGAAAGATTAGATTCTAATGAGGTTACTCTACAACAACTATACAATTTTAAAAAAGTACGAAAAGAGATTAAAGACGATATGTAAGTAATAGAAGAGGCTGTTAAGACTGACAAAACTAGCTAGTTTAAGAGAACAGGGTGGTTGCTGTTTCTAAAAGACTATAATCTTACTTATCTAGGCTATGTAGCTTGCTTACCTAACTAATATGAGGTAGGGTTTTAGGCCTAATTTTCGCCAAATATCGCTTAACGTTAGGGTTTCCCACTTTTCGCACGGCAATTCTGAGGCCTGAAACCTACTTCATCAACCCCCCGAAACCTAACTAATATGAGGCAGGGTTTTAGGCCTAATTTTCGCCAAATATCGCTTAACGTTAGGGTTTCCCACTTTTCGCACGGCAATTCTGAGGCCCGAAACCCACTTCATCAACCCCCCGAAACCCAAGAACTTCTGACTGTTATCCATTAATATTTGGTACAGATTCATCTTAAAATTACATGCACAATCAATCTCTAGAGTTGCAGCACATCAGTCTTGTGTTGCGTCGTTGAAATCACTGCTGCAGACACAGAGGACGTTGGGATGGAGAACCCCGTCTGGGACAGCCGAGCAGCTGTCGCGCAAGCTAAGCAGCAAATCAACAACAGCGCACGTTGCGCAAACGACCGACAATGGCCGCAGAAAATTACTAGAGAGAACTGCGACACTATTATCTGCTTTCTTGAAGAATTTGGCGTTCTTGTGTGCAAACAGCACCATACAGGAGTCGTCAATCTTGACAGGCACTTACGAGAACAGCATGGAACCCCCATTGCACAGCGACGACAAGTACTAGAGCACTTTGCACAATTTTCTGTTGTCAATCCAAGTACAGTCGAACTGCTAGAGGAGCCCGCAGCGCTCATTCCTGAACTCAGAGCGCTGTTGAGCGGTATGCAGTGCAGAGCGTGCAGCTTTATCACAGTTAGCACAAGCAGCATAAAGACACACTGCAGAAAATTGCACTAACTTTCTTAGACAGGGGATAAAAGCGCATTGTATTCAACTGTAAAAGTTCAGACGTTTTTTAGCAGCAGGAGGTTGCAGAAATATTTTATTGTTAATTTAGGTGCTGAAAACAATGTTGAGAATTCCAAAAGATTAAAACTAAACCAGGTTACTCAGCAGCAGCTTAGCAATTATCAAAAAGTGCGAAAACAGATTAACAACAACATGCAAGTAATAGAAGAGGCAGCAAAGACTAATAAAACTGGCTAGTTCACGAGAACAAAGTAGTTGCCGTTTCTAAAAGGCCGCAATCTCGCTCATCTAGGCTACGCAGCCCACTTACCCAATCGCAACAAGGTAAAGCTACGTCTTACTACTAAGCTAACAGAAAAATTAATTAAGCAGAGTGTAAGAGGGCTAGCAACACTTCCAGATAAGACACAGCAATAGCTCAAAAGTGCAAAGCAGACAGAGGTTGATGTACGTCCGTTAGCGCGAATGCAGAACCCCAAGAGTCAGGCAACGTACGCTAGCTACATAGTCCGATTTGTATACTTCTATCTCCGCATCATCGCTAACAAAGAGCGTCGAGTAGATAAATTTTTATCACAAGAGTCTCAGCTTGTTAACAGCAGTAATAAGAAAAGCAGCAAGAATAGCAGTACAGAGAGCGAGTGCAACAACAGTAGCAAGAACAATAACACTAGAAGCTCCAACAACAACAGCATTGCGCCACCGCGCACACCGCGCAAGAATACGCAAGTTAACAAACTAAAAGACGCGCAGGAGCTGTTTACGTAAAAGAGCAATCAGAAGGCGCTAGCAATGCAGCTCTAGCTGACGCTAGACAACAGCGACGCAACCGCTCAGACGAGCGCTCTGCTTAACTCGCTAACTTCATTTATTCTTACGGGGTATAGTAATAACGCGATGTCGACTAGTCTAGTGCAGTATCTCGCCGTGCTAGGCATAGACACGCAGACGAACCGCTTGCGCACGGCAAAGAATTACTCGTACATGCTAGCTAGCGTTGTGTACTATACCCAGGTGCTAGCTGTTAAAAAGTTACTTCTAGCAGCTAAACGTAAAGATCAGACAGAGGAAGATCGCGATCAATTCTTAGATATGCGCAAGAAGTATCTAGCAAACAGCTCGTACAGTCCAATAAGTGCAATGCTTAGTCTACTAGCATACAGCAAGCACGCAGCAATAAACAAAGAGAACGCTAGCAACACTTCTTAGTCGCCCAACAAGAAGACTTTCTATCTTAACAGTCAGCCAATCAAGGTTCAACGCTTCTGCAAGATAGCACAGAGCATAGAGGCTAAGTTAGTAGAGCAATTCTAGCAGCTATACTAAGTCAACAATGTTGCTGACCGCTTTGCAATTAATCTAGAGCAGATTACAGACAACGTTACGTTCACAACGCAGGGCAAGTCTTTTGTAACAACTGCTGGCAACAGTCTGTCTAAAGAGTTAGCTTAGATGCTAAAGCAGGCGCAGAGTACAGAGGGCAGCATACAACTGCAGACTTCTAACAGCCAGTAGAGAAGGAAAAAGGTGCGAGAGTATCTGCGCAAGCTAGACCATTTCAAGGAGCTCAAGCTGTGTTGCGTGCACGTTAAACAAGGTCAGCCAGCTCAAGAGTCTAAGATTACGACGACACAGCATCGCAACAGACTACTGCAGGACCGCAATTAGTATATCATCGCTAGTATAATAGTATTAGTAGTTCACTACTACAAGTCGCAGTCTCAGTTTAACGCGCCAAAGGTAGTGCCGCGCTTTCTGCTGCCGCGGTTAGAACAGATTATAGCGCTCTACTTAAGTTACTTGCAGCCGTTTAAAGAGTATCTTGTAGTACAGGTCTTAGGTAGTAGAGTGCACGACTACATCTAGGGCGACGGGCAGGGGGCATAAGGCACCAACCAACTTACAAGAGTGCTAGAGCGCAAGACAAGCAAGCGGCTTAGTGTCAAGCTACATACGCTAGAGTACCGTCACACTACTATTAGCATTAGCCAGGTCAAAGTAGGCGAGTCATTTAGTCGGAGCTATCAAGACGAGGTAGAAGAGATAAATAAAGCAGAAGTAGACAAAGATCAGGAAGATCTTCTTAAGCTGCAGAACTCGCAGACAACGTTAATAGGCGTAGGCAACTACAGCGTGTTAATTAACATCGTAAAGCATCTCAGCACGCGGTCGATCAATGCGTTCCAGGCACTCAGCACAGCGTAGCATCGCTTCTTAGGTGTAGATAGGCAGGCAGCTAAGCACGAAGCGCCGACGCAGCAACGGAAGAGAGCGATGCAGGAGAGCATGTCTAGGCTAGCAATTCTGCCGAAAGAGAAGGCAGTGCATGTAGAAGACACGCAGGTTACGGCAGTACAGCAAGCGCTACAGAAGGTGTTAGGCAAACAAGACGTTAGGTTTCAGTCAATAGAGCAGGAACAGGCACTGTACGCAGTGCTAGACAAGCAGACGCCGCTCGTAGTCGTGCTTCCAACTAGAGGAGAGAAGAGCTTACTGTTCACGCTGCCAGCTTATGTAGAAGAGACGGGCGTAACAGTAGTCATTATGCCGTACCAGGCGTTAATTAAGAATCTAGTTAGCCAGATTCGCGATGCTAAAGTCGACTGTATAGAATAGAAGCATAGCGAAAGCAACCCAGCGTCCGTAGTAGTTGTCAGTGCAGATGTAGCGGGCGACATAACAAGCAACAGCAACTTCTTAGGTTATGCTCAGTTGCTAAAAGGCAAAGAGTTGCTGCAGCAGATTGTAGTCAACAAGTATCATCTAGTGCTGACAGCACAGCACTAGCGAGAGAATCTGCTCAAGGTCAAGAATCTGCAACTGCTTAGGTGTCTAATAGTACTATTAACAGCAACGCTGCCGCCGTTGCAGAAAAGCAAGCTAGAGACAAGCATGCTTGTAAAGAATGCAACGTACATCCAAGCCAGTACAGTAAGGCCGAACGCTCAATACTTTATATCGTAGTATTAACGCAAGGCGCTAGAGAATACAGCGCTGTAGATGTGCGAGCAATAGACTGCAAGGCTGCAGCAGACAGAACAGAAGGGGGTTGTATATTATCTCAGCAAGGCGCAGAGCAAGCAGATAGCAGAAGCGCTAGAGTGTGCATACTATCACGCGGGCATAGACGCTAACAAGCAGGCTAATCAACTACAAGAGTAGGTAGAGCATAGTAGGTTAATTGTAGCTACGTCGGCGCTTGGAACAAGAGTAGACTACGCGGGGATTGTGTACATCTTACACGTTAAGATGCCGTAGAGCATTACCAACTTCGCTCAGGCAAGTAGACGTAGAGAACAAGGCAGAGAGGAGGTCGATGTAGTAGTAGTGCTTAAGCAGGGAGAGGTTAAGAAGAGGATAGAGCGAGAGAGCGATAACATAGAGGTAGTAGCAATAGGGCAGTTTCTAGTTAGGAGCGGGTGCCAACAGGAGCTAATAAGCTCGTATATAGATGTAAAGAGGGTCAGGTATCAAGAGATAGAGGCAGTCCGTTGCGATTAATATAGGGAGAGAAAAGATACTTAGTTAGAGGAGCAGGAGAATTGGGCTCGCAAATAAGCTACAGTAGAGAAAGCGTTTAGTAAGCTGCAGAATAGATGTGCAATCTGCTAGATAGTAAGACAGGAGCATGCAGCAAGACAGGAGGATAAATAGAAGAAGCATAGAACGATGCAATGCACAGCGTAGGAGCACGCAACAGAGGCAGGAGCGGATAAGTTCTAGAAGAAGATAGTAGACCAGACGGTAAAGAATAATTGTCAGCAGTACTAGGTAAGTCAGAAGTACTGCGCAACAGAGGAGAGGATAGACAAGCAGTATCAGTAGGCAAATGTAGTAGTGCCGCTAGCGTACGCAGCGCGTCTAACTCAGAGAGGCATTGCGACAATAAGAGATTGCAGATTTAGGGAGATAAGAGACGATACATACGCTAGATAGTTAGGGAAGAGGCATAGAGAGGAGGTATAAGGACAGGTGTTTACGAACGCGATAGCAATAGCGATTCAGCTTATACTGCAATACCGTTAGGTAGGAGAGTATAGTAAGATGTAGTTAGAGTAAGAATACAAGAAATAGAGATATGTCCACTTACTTGTAGAGTAGGCGCAGAGATAAGAATTCAAAAATTAGCTACTCAGGTAAGAGGTTCAGAGTTATAAATAGAGAATACTCTATACTAGCAACAGTAAAACATGAAATAAGAAAAGAAGAAGAGTAAGCCCGCGCTAAGGCGTACAGTGTTATAAGAGATGTTTTATCTTTAATGTGTAATATCTAACTAGTTAGTTGTCTAATATTAGTTATCTAATATCAGTTGTCTAATATCAGTTGTCTAATGTTGGTTGTCTAATGTTAGTTGTCTAATGTCGGTTGTCTTTGTCTAATTTTCTAGTTCTAGGTGTCTAGTTCCGGGTGTCTGATTCCAGGTGTCTGATTTCCGATGTCTAATTTCTGATTTCTGATCTCTGATTTCTAATTTCTAATTTCTAATTTTCGATTTTCGATTTTCGATTTTCGATTTTCGATTTTTAATTTTTGATTTTTGATTTCTAAGTTCTAATTTATAACTTTTACTTAGAGGTAAATATCTAGGGTAGTAGAACAGCTGTTACAGAGAATAACAACACGTAAGAGAACTACAGAAAAATAAAGTATAAACTGCGCGAATTAGCAAGGTATTATAGGAAGAGCATATAAGAGTAGAGAAAAGACAGAGTAGGCGGCTAGGCCGTAATACAGAAGAAGAGAGTAAGAATTAGAGTAAGAGGTTTATAGACAGGGTGGGCAGCTAGGCCGTAATACAGAAGAAGAGAGTAAGTATTAGGGTGAGAGGTTTAAAGATAGGGTGGGCAGCTAGGCTGTAATACAGAAGAAGAGAGTAAGTATTAGGGTAAGAGGTTTAAAGACAGGGTAGGCGGTTAGGCCGTAATATAGAAGAAGAGGGTGCAGGGTAAGGGTGAAGGGAAAGACGGGGTGGGCGGTTGGGCCGTGATATAGAAGAAGAGGGTGCAGGGTAAGGGTGAAGAGAAAGACGGGGTGGGCGGTTGGGCCGTAATATAGAAGAAGAGAGTGCAGGGTAAGGGCGAAGGGAAAGAAAGGGGTGGGCGGTTGGGCCGTGATACAGAAGAAGAGAGTGCAGGGTAAGAGTAAAGGGAAAGACGGGGTGGGCGGTTGGGCCGTAATATAGAAGAAGAGGGTGCAAGGTAAGGGCGAAGGGAAAGAAAGGGGTGGGCGGTTGGGCCGTGATACAGAAGAAGAGGGTGAAGGAAAAGACGGGGTGAGTAGTTAGGGTGTGATGTAAAAGAAGAGCGAAACGGCTAACCCGGTGGTCAAGTAGAGAACCGCTTAGGTCAGAACGCGGAGCGTTTGAGAAAGAAAAAGAGAACCGCTTAGGTTAGAACGCGGAGCGTAACTGACGAGGACAATTGATGAGGATTGGGTTAGGGTTAGGGTTAGGGTTAGGGTTAGGGTTAGGGTTAGGGTTAGGGTTAGGGTTAGGGTTAGGGTTAGGGTTAGGGTTAGGGTTAGGTTAGGGTTAGGGTTAGGGTTTAGGGT